>JARFJB010000603.1:4682500-4852110 GCA_036346205.1 Vesta saturnalis | reverse complement strand
TCTCTGTCTCTGTCTCTCTCTTCTGTCTCTCTGTCTCCTGTCTCTCTGTCTCTCTGTCTCCTGTCTCTCTGTCTCTCTGTCTCTCTGTCTCTCTCTGTCTCTTCTCTCTCTCTCTGTCTCTCTGTCTCTCTGTCTCTGTCTCTGTCTCTCTGTCTCTCTGTCTCTCTGTCTTCTCTCTGTTTCTCTGTCTCTCTTTTCTCTGTCTCTCTGCTCTCTGTCTCTCTGTCTTTCTGTCTCTCTGTCTCTCTGTCTCTCTGTCTCTCTGTCTCTCTGTCTCTCTCTCGTCTCTCTGTCTCTCTGTCTCTCTGTCTCTCTGTCTCTCTGTCTCTGTCTCTCTGTCTCTGTCTCTCTGTCTCTCTGTCTCTCTCTCTGTCTCTCTGTCTCTCTGTCTCTCTGTCTCTCTTGTCTCTCTGTCTCTCTGCTCTGTCTCTCTGTTTCTCTGTCTCTCTTTCTTCTGTCTCTCTGCTCTCTCTGTCTCTCTGTCTCTCTGTCTCTCTGCCTCTCTGTCTCAGTCTCTCTGTCTATCAGTCTCTCTGTCTCTCAGTCTCTCTCTGTCTCTCTTCTCTCTGTCTCTCTGTCTCTGTCTCTCTGTCTCTCTGTCTCTCTGTCCTCTGTCTCTCTGTTCTCTGTCTCTCTGTCTCTCTCTCTGTCTCTCTGTCTCCTCTGTCTCTCTGTCTCTCTGTCTCTGTCTCTCTGTCTCTCTGCTCTCTCTGTCTCTCTGTCTCTCTGTCTCTGTCTCTCTGTCTCTCTGTCTCTCTGTCTCTGTCTCTCTGTCTCTCTGTCTCCCTGTCTCTCTGTCTCTCTGTCTCTCTGTCTCTCTGCCTCTCTGTCTCTCTGTCTTTCTGTCTCTCTGTCTCTCTGTCTCTCTGTCTCTCTGTCTCTCTGTCTCTCTGTCTCTCTGTCTCTCTCTGTCTATCTGTCTCTATCTCCTTCTGTCTCTCTGTCTCTCTGTCTCTCTGTCTCTCTGTCTCTCTGACTCTCTGTCTCTCTGCCTCTCTGTCTCTCTGTCTTTCTGTCTCTGTCTCCCTGTCTCTCTGTCTCTCTCGTCTCTGTCTCTCTGTCTCTCTGTCTCTTGTCTCTCTTCTCTGTCTTTCTGTCTCTCTGTCTCTCTGTCTCTCTGTCTCTCTGTTTCTCTGTCTCTCCTCTCTCCTCTCTCCTCTCTCCCTCTCTCCCTCTCTCCCTCTCTCCCTCTCTTCCCTCTCTCCTCTTTCCCTCTCTCCTCTCTCCTCTCTCCCTCGCTATCGTATCAACTCCGCTCTAAAAAGCACGAAGGATAAATCAAGTAAGACATTCGGATATTTCTAACACAACAAGCTTATTTGCGAGTTTTATATTACTATATTTCGTGACGGAGCTCTGGGGGAAGAAACAGTCACGTACGAGTCCTAAATACTCATGTTAAGTGTGGCTTGCTTCCGGCTCAACGCATTGTAAACTAAAGGTGTGAAATTGCTTCAATTACTTACTGGTGCTCGATAGAAATTTTAACATTATACGTGATTTGTGAAGACCATTAAAAAAGGTTATGCACCTAAAAGTTCAAATAATTAAATTTCGTTTTGAGTGAAAGTAACGTACACTAGTTTTAAGGGGAATTCTTCATAGAACCACGATTCCAGAATCTATTAATTTTTGCTGTTTTGTGTTTTAATATGTGTCTAACAGTGCGGAAATAGTTTGAACTGTTTGCATCTCATAGTTTTTTCTTTTACAATCACTTTTGAGGTTTAGCACTGAAATGGTATATGGGGTGTGGGGTACTATTGAAACGTTATAGTTTTCGGAACTTCTTGCGATAAGTTCTGTTAGTTAATAGTTACTAGTAATTTTGTTGTTGTTTATTACCGTCAAACATAACTTTATAAGTACTATTCTCAGTTTGAGTTTAAAGACTTTAAAAGTGTTTTTGTTTGTTTGGGGTTGAGTTGCGTTTGAGGAATAAAGATTTGTGTTGTACCTCTAGTATATTCTTTCCTTTCTTCGACGTTCTAGGATCCGAGCCTAAGCTGACCGGTCCTCTATCTGGTAAATGTTTACTTTATTTTAACTGTAGCGTAGTTTTGATTGTATCATGGTCCCTTCTTGGTTTAAGGGAGGTATAAGTACAAAACAAGTGCTGCCCTTTTTAAAATATATAAATTTCCACGCTAGCCACTCGCGCACGCGTTCAAGTGCTTTCCCAAAACGAGTGAGCTTCCGGTTATCTTGTTACCAGTTACGGCACACTTTACTTTTGAGGCATCAATACCTTTGTGCACCTAACTCTTTCATTTTTGAAATTCTTTCTCATGACCTGTAAACTTTTTTTATGCTACATCTATTGTTAATCTAAGTAAACACGTATTCTGAACATATTCTTCCCTTCAAAGTTTTATGCGAAAACCAATAGTTTTCGAGATGTAATCTATTTTTGTAAAGTTTACGTAATGCCGGGGCAGTTATCTTGGCAGCGATTTTGGGCGAAACCGCCTTATGTCAGAAATGCGCACTTAGGCTGAAAACTGTCCTCAAACATAGGGGAATCAAATCTTGAAGAAAAACTCCCTCTAATAGCCGTCATCAGTGGAACTCCTAGACTATATGCATAGGTTAATTAATTTGGTTGTAGCACTGACTAAGCTGTTTACATTAAGCGTAATAACATACACGCATAATCTAAGTGTGTTTTTCGTTTTGGTGTTTTTTTATGGATTTGGTAATATCTCGGACTTGAATGATGGATACAAACTGAAATTTGAAGTTTATAACAATTAGAGCTAGTTTTAACAAGATGTGAGTTAGCAGTTCCGATCGGGGAGAATGATGCAAAAAATTAAAAAAAAATTAATTTTTGAAATGAAAACCTTATCGATTCAAAATTCCTTTTTCTGCAACAACTTCATATTACTAAATTATGCAAAATCAAGGCTCTCAACACTAATTAATTAAACACAATGCACAACGAATAAAAAACCCTTTTTTAACCCGCGACGGAAAAAGAGGGGTGTTATAAGTTTAGCGTGTTTATATGTCTGTCTGTGGCATCGTGGCTCCCAAGCGGATGAACTGATTTTGATTTAGTTTTTTTTGTTTGAAAGGTGGCTTAGTCGAGAGTTCTTAACTGTCATTTAACATTTTTTTGTTACTTTTGAGAGGTTTTATTGTGACGGGGGTTTTTACGTTTTGTAAAATTTGCTTGTTGTAAAATTCACAATGACAGTTACATGTAACATTAATTTTGCTCAGTTCGTAATAAAAAGGCAATTCACATTATAAGGAAGTTAAATTTTATTTATAAATTAAGGAATTAGAAAACCGTGAAACCATGTAAAATAATTTCTTCTTAAAAATTTTAATTTCTTACAGATTTTGAAGAATATGCTGATAAGAAATGTGGATACTACAGTGGAGGAAATAAACGTAAATTGTCCATAGCAATTGCCTTAATAGGTAGACCATTGTTAGTTATGTTAGACGAACCAACAAGTGGTGTAGATCCTGTATCGCGCCGTAAGTTATGGGATGTCATTAAACTTATACAATCTCAAACTGTGAAGCCTTCTATTATAATAACTTCTCACAGTATGGAAGAATGTGAAGTTCTGTGCAATAAGTAATTATCATACTACTGAATTTGTGTCTATTATCTAACTTTTAGATTAGCCATTATGAAGGCAGGTCAACTGGAGTGCTACGGAGCAATACCAAATTTGAAAGAAAAGTTTGGCCAAGGTTTCACTGTAATGTTAAAATTAAAGAATTACCCTTTGAATACAATTACAAGTCAAGGTGATAATCCCTCCATTCTAAGGAGATTTTCAAGACGAAGTGTACTTCCTGAAAATACTACTGTTATAGAGGATCCTGAAGAAGTTAAGAATCTAATGGCTGCATTTGAAAATAAATACCAAGGGTTCTGTACATTACGAGATAAACATGTGGTAAATAAATTCAATTATAATGCACCGCTACATCTCAATCATATTGCAGGGATTGCTACATTACCATGTAAGCGATAAAAGGAAGATGTGGAGTAACATGTTTTCAGAAATAGAGCAATTGATGCAACAACATAGTGTAATTGAAGACTATAACATATGTGAAACCTCATTAGAGGAGGTGTTTCTGTCAATTGCTCGATCTGAGGTGAACCAGTAACCGAAGTAGTGTTATAAAATTTATTGATTTAGTAAATTCACATACAAATATTCTGACTGATATTTCTACAAAAATAAGTATTATTTAAAACTGTGGAAATATTTGTGACTACTAGGAAGGTATAATCGAAGTAGCAAGTCTTTTTTCAGGGGTAAGAAGGGTTTCATCTTCTACGAATCTTTGTTAATACATCAAACAAACTCATTTAAACATAATAACTTCTTTAAATTAAAATTAAAGTGGAAATCGTACTCCATAAAAGTAATAAATAATGTTACGTTTTCCTTGCTACAAATGACTAGTTACTAAGTGAGAACTTCCAAACCTATTTTGTAATTGACCTGAATAACAAACAAGCAAATATTTAATTTTAAGACATATTCGACAATACTAGGAGAGTTAACAATGCGTTGGAAGCAAGATTGTCTTTAATACTACCTGCCTGTGCTGGTATGTTCCCGATCTGTCCTCTTCTTGTTCCACCTTCTCCACTCTTGCCCAAGATATGATGTCTTCAATGCTTGGTGCCGAATTCCTTTTCAGCAACACATTAAAAGCAGGATTATCCAAACAGCTAACCAGGTTGCGTTGCTATACGTATACCCTATCTTACTTCTTATTATACCTTACCAGCACGAACCTAGCCTACCATACTGTACCGTACCGTACTGTACTGTACTGTACCGTACTGCGCCGTACTGTACCGTACTGTACCGTACGGTACAGTACTGTACCGTACTGTACCGTACTGAACCGTACTGTACCGTACTGTACCGTACTGTACCGTACTGTACCGTACTGTACCGTACTGTACCGTACTGTACCGTACTGTACCGTACTGTACCGTACTGTACCGTACTGTACCGTACTGTACGTACTGTACCGTACTGTACCGTACTGTACCGTACTGTACCGTACTGTACCGTACTGTACCGTACTGTACCGTACGGTACCGTACTGTACCATACTGTACCGTACTGTACCATACTGTATCGTACTGTACCGTACTGTATCGTACTGTACCGTACATAACCGTATTGTACCGTACTGTACCGTACTATACCGTACTGTTCCGCAATGTCCCTTACAGTATCGTACTTTTCTTAGCAAAGGTCAGTCCATCGAGGAGAGAAATGAACATAGACGAAATGAGCCAGGATGCGGTTGAACAGTTTAGACTATTTGAAATACATACCTGTGGCCGATAATTAATCCTTACTAATTATTAAACAATCACTTGCCCAATTTGTCATTAATTATAATTTAATTTAAGCTTGTGTGGAGTGGGATGGATAAAATTTTAGAACGTAAAATTTTTATACCTTCTATATGAAGATTTTTATCGTCAATCTGCCCTCTGACATCATTAAAAAGTAGTAGGTGACCAAACACATGCGTGGTTTGAATCTCTGCTATGCAAATATGTCACAAAAGAAATAACAGATATGTGTGGTTCGTATCTGTGCTAGACACACGTAACCAGAAAAGTTTGAAGTTAATAAGTCTGCAGAAATACAATATAATGATGAAGAACGCAATGCAAAAGTTTGCATCAGGAGCAATTTTGTAAGAGATCTTCAAAAAGGGAACAAACAGAAGACCCGACACGCAAAATAAAGAAGTTAAAATATGATTTGGAGTTGTATGAAGTGCAGCGGATGCTGAAAAAAGCAAGATTGTACTAATGTCTTAATGTTAGTAAAATTTGAATAGATTTTAAATACCTTATTTTAGAAAAAAATTGTTATTTATTCTTGTGAACTGTTGTAATATTGTTTACCCTAATTTTCAAATTTTGTAAAAGAATATTCCTGAAAACTTATCGTTTATTGGAATTTGTGAAGTGGTGTATACTCCAAAAATATAACTTATATGGAATATGCATTAATTTAAAATTATATGAATTACAAATGGGAAATACGAAGTTGTACTAATGTACATTTTTAATAGTACGTAAAGTTTCATTTTCAAATAATGAAATCAACAGTGTTATATTAATTAATGGTTACATCAAAAATTATAAGAAATATAAGTAGTATAGTAATAAATGAGTAAAACTTGTAAAATGATAACGAACTATATGGTTTAGATAAGATTGGAAAAACGCTCGTAATTATATCTTGCATTGAAGATGCTGACCATACACATTCCTTTCTGTTGAAGTACATTTTATTCATTATAGTACTGATTTTACATGAAATTACACATATAATTTTACGTCGCGTTGGAACTCAAAAATTAGTGGTCCTAAACTAATTAAAATTGTTGAAATCGTGCTGTAAGTTGTGTTTCTTGTGAGTATAAGTAAAACAAAAAAAAGTTGCGTTTTAAGTGCCGTTTATCGTTTCAAAATTGAATAGGTCAATTTTAGGACCATTTTTTATATTTTTGACAAATTAAAAAACGCAAGGATAAAGTGCCGCTTGTAACACGCAGTCACGTTTTTAAAAATATTAATTTTGACTTAGAACTATGGGCAAAATTTAAAAATTGAAAAGCGCGTCTTTTTTAGGACTTATATTCCGAGTTCAATAAAGGCTGAACTTTTTTACTTTTTACTTTCTGCCCCTCATTCACTTTTATATTTAGGAGAACTTTTGGTTTTTGTTTTTTTAATGATAACGATAACTTCGTTTGTTTCTTTAGAGTTGTCATGTTATTTCCGGTAAAAGGACTGATGCTAAGTGATATAACCAAGATAAACATTTTCACTATCTATTATAAAAGTGACACGGAGAGAGCACTTTTGCAGGAAATGAGAAAAAATGCAACGTAGCGTCTGTCTGTTTGAACGCTCCATGCTTTGTTACGGAGTACTTGATTTATACGAGGTTTATTGATGCTAAAATTGATTACGTATTTTGTTGGGTGGTGGCTCCGTTCGATTCCGCTGAGCAAATTTCAATAAACCCGAAATGAATTGAATATTTTAAGGATAAGTGTCGTGTCGGTAGGTATGTCATCCTCATCATCTCTGTCTGCCCTCCAGCTTCCTAGTTTCAGAATACATTAAAATTATTAAAACAGAAGCCCGAAATAGTTAGATACATTTTCGATACTTAGAACCAATATTTTCTCTGATAAGAGAAAAGCTATTACCAATAACGTTCACTTAGATAATAAGAATAGAAATAGAGAGCAATTTGGCTCTTTTAAAATTTTATTTGGGTAGACCGCAACAGCAATTAGAAAACTCTCCCATAACAGGTGGTAGGCTGGGTGGTGAATGCAATACGGCAAGTTTAGTTTGGTATTCCCTTAAATCTTGTTTTTGTTCGAGATTATTAGTGAGACTTATAGTCAACTTGGGATACAAGGATCACTTAATTTTTTTAACAAAGGCATTTGATAGCTTTACTAGAAAGGTTAATATTATGTTGAAGAGCTATTTATTAAAGGTGACTGTTGTACTGGTATGCCAATTTATTAACCCTCAAAATATGAATGTAGAATTAAAGCATTTTTGTACCAGAAATCTCAAGGTGTGGTATCAAAGGGAAATATTTGACAAATTAACAGTTAATTGGATTAGTTTCAAGAGGAAGGATCGGGGTTTGCACTAAGTGAAATTTGGATTTGAAGGTGAACATAAATAATTACGTTCCCATAAGTGGAGGTATTTCTACTTTCATCCACGTTTTATTGCACTAAAGAGGGCTATTGTTAATATTGAAAATACCGATAAATTTGGTTTTCTTTGGTCGGTGGTCTCCGCTTTGTATCCTGCAAACAAAAATCCCGATAGAATACGAAGCTATCCCCATTGCGACGAGGCATGATTAAATCTCCCATTAAATTAACAGATATAAAAAAATTTTGAAAAACTAAACCGTCTATCTGTAAATTTACACTGCATAGTAAAAAAGCATGTAATGCCATTCATGATTTTTGCTATTTACGCAGATATTGAGAGTATTTTAGAAAAATGTTCCAATTCTCCAGATGTTGGTGATGCAAACAAAAAATTGTTTCAAAACCATATACCTTTCAGTATTGTGTTTTATCTCAAGTGCTCTTACAATGATTCATTATCAAAATTTTTCTGCTATAGAGGGGCAGATTGCATTACGTGGTTTATCAATCAGTTATGGAACATTGCAAATTCAATTGTTACTAATGTAATTCCCATGAAACCGCTAAGCTTGGTTCAACAACAAAATTTTGATGAGGTATACGATCAAGCAAAATAAAATAGTTCTCAGTCCCTACGATGACGAACAAGTTATAACAACAAACTCTGTTACAACTCGCCCTACAATTTAACTATTTCCGTCTGAATACATCTTAGTAACGTTTAATTTTTGAATTTACATTTCAGATCATGAGGGTTAGTAGAAGCATTCGTTCAGAAAAACACGTTCGCATGGAACAAAAACTCGGTCATACTACGCGTGTGATATACACAAAATATTTACGGAGTGACATAATGGATATATCATCAACTGAAAACTATTTTTTTATTAATGCGATCTTATAAGACATTGTTCTACTGGACGAGTGATTCAACTAGTGCATCAAAACGGGAAATGTGTGCGCGAATAAAATTACATTGCTCCAATAAAAAGGTGAACTGGATAATTTAATTAAGAAAGTTGCAAGTATGTGTAAGATTGTAAATAGCGAATGTATAACTGCTACTCATCATTTGCCTTACAGTCACACGTCAAAATGTATATATTTGATTTAAGTAAGCCGTTATTTAATGTTCACAATGTCTTAGGTAATTATAAGAATTTGTCGGTGCTTATGAACGACTCTATTTGTACGGTCATCGAATACGCAAACTCCAAGGCTCTGGAAATTCTTTGGAGTATATGCAAGGAGCGGGATATCAAGTACCCTTTTAGACCGTCCGATGATCTTCGTCATAAACGAGCGCACGAATGGTTGCTGAAGAATACTTTGAAAGGTCTTGAAAATTCAAATGCGTTCCTTGCATGGACCAACGGTCCGGACAACGGATTTTGGCCATCCACCGAACTGAGAGAATACCAAAAGATGTTATCTTTAGTTTCAAAAATGCATGTACAGAAAGATATTGTTAAAAAAACCTCTGTATGGCGAGATTAAATAAAAAACGATATAACAGTATGCTGAGTTTTTATGTACAGTTAAGTAGTTACAATAATATGCTTATAAAGCTACATTGTCATCATTGATCGACGAATATTCGTTTAATCCCAACAGTTTTACGTATACTTTATTCTTCTTACGTCGAATGACCTTTTCCACCAAGTACACGTCCAGATATTTAGCCTTTTATAGTTCCTGCACACAGAATCCACCTAGTATAGGTGACCCTTTCATGTCTTCTAGCAAGTACGTGACCGGATTGGTTACGCGTACTTTGACAATCTTGAAAAGTTCATTAGACCAATTTGGTATATAATCCTTATCAAATATGCTTTTAAATTTTACTAACGCGAACAATGTCGCCCACCATGAATCTATCGTTTTTATTAATGATTTTGGGATTCGAATATACATTAAGCGTTGTGTTAGCATTTACTTCGCTGGGTTTCATTCCGATCGTTCGATGTTTAAGATTATTGTATTCTGTCGTTACTTCCTCGAGAAGCCTTTCAATCCATACGCATTTTCCACGTAGTCCAATTTTTTGTACAGATTATTCTTAATGGTCCTAATCACTCTTTCTGCTATGCTAGCCTTTTTCGTGCTGCATGTGGAGTAGTGATTAATGTTATGTTTCATCATCAGTTCATCGAAATGTAGAACTTTTCCAGCATCTGTTTGCAGTTTTTTAGGCGTCCGTTTTTAAAAATCGTTTCCATAGCTTTTGTTGCGTCTTCGTCTTCAATTCTCTCGTCCATAGGTATTTAGAGAAACAGTCGATAACTACCAGCATGTATTAGTATCTAGTCTGTTTGGCGTAAGGTACAGATTCAGCTAAATCGGCTTGCCATAGATCATCGAATCCTTTAATAATAGTGCGTCTTGGTGGGACATTTTTTGTGTGCCGGTTTATGCAACTCGTTTACCACTTGTTCCATCCTCTACAATTTACTTAAAGTTTCTTTAGTTGAATTCAAATCAGCCTCTACCACCACAACGTAATTACAAACACCATCTATAAGCGACTTCACTAACTGGAGAGAAAACTCGACGTAGTCTTTATTTGTGGCATCGGTGTCTTCTTAAAGATCATCCACCTGTCTTAAGCGGTTCTCATTTAAATGGAACCTCGTCAGTTGATAGTGCTGTGAGATTAGCGCATCTTGACGTTTTATGGGATCGACTACATTACTTAAACGCTTATTTTCCACATTGAACTTATCATCGGTAATGGAGAATTGCGTTTTTAGCAGTTTATGGAATTGAACGTGGACATGAGAGCGTCCAAACTTGTCCATTGTTGTGCAAACCATAGTTTACTCAAAAAATTGTCTGGAGGATTTCTCAATATATCCATCATCGTATAGTTCTTCCACGATTAATATGATAGCGTTGACGAATCCAGTATTACCGGTCATTTTTTCCGCCTATAGGACTTCCAGATCTTGAATTAATTCATGTACGTTGTTCCAGTATTTTTATTCAACCGGTCGCCCAATTTATTTGAATACTGTAACTTCGCCCCCATTTTTCTCCTTCACCTCCGCCTTCTCCAGTAACGGTTTAATTATCCCTGTATGTTTTTTGGTACGTGTACCTTTCAATTGTTCATCCGGGTTGTTATCGCGACGAGCTGCATTAGTTGCAATCAAGATCTGTGTATAGTTCGCTTCGTCTAAGTCTTATTAGACGTTTGTTTGGTTCATTCATGATTATTAGGTCATAGCTTGTACCACTGTACCGAACTCCCTTAATAACCAAATCCTTTCCATCTATTTTTACTGGTGTCTTGTCTTGCCATTTGGCCACTTATTGGTGGAAATGTCGTAAAGAACTCCATAAGTAGTAGCAATTTCATTCGATGCATCGCTCAGCACGCGCTCTACGTATATTCGTGGTAATGGACCATATTGTTCCAGAAATTCTCTCGATTCAAAGGTATTCAGTGAAATGGAAACGGTCGTAGTCGCTACATGTTCTTCCACTTGGGGTGCAATATATCCAATCACATTGGTCTCGAGGAACGATGACGTCTCTTGGTGTAGAGGATTTATTTGAAAATACGGAAGTCGAGCGAATGGACTAACATAATTATTACCACTTGAAGAAGATAATCTTCATTTGTTAATTCCTCACAAATGATAAGGTATTGATCGCGTGGTACTATACTGCTGAATCGGTGACCTTTTGATTTTGATAGGGGACGAATGACGTTTTTGTGACGGTTTTACGAGCGGTTCTATTTTCTTTTCGATGTTTGTAAGTGGTTCAATGAGTGGTTTGTAAGCTTTAATGAAATCGATCCTATTTGAGATGATCATATTTTTGCTGTATAGCTTTACGAATTTGAATTATACGTTTCGTCAACGCTAATCTTTTATTATCCATCAATAAGAGGTAAGAAATAACAGGTAAACAGATAAACAGGTCTGTTTTAAACGGGGCCTGTTTTAAACCGGGTCTGTTTTAAACGGGAGTCTGTTTTAAACTTTTAAACTTTAAATGCTGTTTAAACGGGAAGCTCTTTACTCGTGCGCTGTTTGTTTCCAAATGACGGTTGAGTGACATACTACGGTATTATATACTGATCGAAGTCTTTCCAAAATCGGCATCCTTATTTATCACCATGAATCCATATCGATTTTGCCAGCTTTCCGAGCACATCTCTCGAAACAGTTGCATTCTTATTATTGGGGCGACATGGTCTTCATAAATGTGTCAAAAATTCAAATCATCCTGTTGGAAGAGCGCTATCAAATTGGTGTTGTCTCTAACCAGCTGTTTGGGAATTTTGGTATAGGTTTGACTCAAGTAAGAACAGTCAATGTTATTATGACGTCCCATTGAAAAGTATGCTCTAATTGTTTCCGAATATGTGTTTTAGAGGTATACAGGCGGCAAAATGTTTTCCTTTGTTGGTTTTAGCGTGTTCTATTCAGCTCCTTAAGTCGTGCGCGTACTATCTTTCTTTTTTCCTCCAAATGCGTTATCTATTCTTTGTGTAATATTGTCAACTGTAAGTCTTACTCGTATGCAACACGCATTGCATACATTTTGCATGAAATATTCATTATTCTTTATCCATCTTATATATAAATAGTATCTATGATAACCAAAACAGTACATACACTAACCAAATTTGAATTTAATTTTTTTTAATAACACATAATTTTACTTTTTTGACTGAATTACTTCAGCGCTTAATAAAGTTATTACACCTCCTTTGTTTTTTTGAATAGCATATGACTCTCAATAATTTAACTAATTTATTCTATTTCAAATATCACTAATTGACTATTACAAATGTTTTTTTGAATAGCGTATGACTTTTTTATTTACATTAAAAAGATGACTACTTAATACAGTTAATTTGAACTAGTTAAATTATTTTAGTGGTTTCATAGGAAATAGCCTTATTTTATTAATTAATTAAGAAATTGCATAAAAGATTCATTATTATTTTTCTATCTTATATATAAACAGTACCTATACTAACCAATACAAAGGATGAACGTGCATTTCTTTTCACCGGAAATCGACCGCCTGCCTCTGGGAAAACGGATACCAGTTTTGGCAAACGGGTACCGGTTTTCGGTGTTTCTTGTCTGTTTTTGAAAAACGGGGTACCGGTTTTGACCTGTTGTGAGGTGTTTTTGACCTGTTTTTGGAAAACGGCTACCGATTTTTGATCTATTTTTTGCCCTGTTCAGAGCTGTTTTTTGAACTGTATTTGGAGAACGGGTACCGGTTTTCGATCTGTTTTGAGCTGTTTAAAAGTTGATTTAACCCGTTTTTGAAAACGGATTCCGGTTTTGATCCATTTTAAGCTGTTTTTTGGGAAGCGGATTCCCGTTTTTGACCTGTGCTTATTTATAATCAACGAAATGTTTTGCAATTATCACGAATTGTGTCTGCAGTTATACTATTACTAAACAATACACTGTTTATATACATTTTCTACATTTAAAACTATATTTACATCCTTTATGGTACTATAAATTTCTACAATATACTTATCGAGCTTAATTTTTTACTAACAATGTTTTAGTACAGTTTTGATGTAAAACAGGAACAATGTTGTCAAGAAATGCTTTAAATATTATAGTATATTTTGCAATCGCAAAAGTAGTTTAGAACTTCTATCGGTGGTGAAATATTTCCGAAACTATCATTGTACCATACGCTCCCATCACGTTTTTTGTAACAATCCCAATGAGTACCACGTTCCTTTTGGGTATCTAAATTAATAATACCGGACTCGTTATGCCATGTTAATTTGGGAATATTATCTCTCACAGAAACATCCCTAAAGTATGGTACATCCCTTGCATGCTTCCTTAGCTCTACATCAGTGAACGACCTTTTCGATAACTTTTGAAGTTTTTTCTTGTTTTCAAGTGAAAAGCCATACTTCCCCTTGATCTATAGGGTTTCAAAAATATTGCCCCGCCGTCCGTCTTCCCTACAGCGATGGTCTTCATTATGCGATTATGGCGTGAAGTTTCATCTAACATTTCCCTCGAACTGCTAGAGGCGTTAACCGCTTTTGCAACACCTGCTGCCCCTTCGGCTAAAGCACCAACGGCGGATAATTCCGCAAATAATAGTATAAGAAATGGTAAAAGTCCACCCTCTGTAGGAAGGGGAATTACTCTAGGGACGCTGATTTTTCCCTCCCCACCTAATCTTTTCACAGCCAATTTTGCTGCAGTAAAAGCTTATTTTTATAGCCTTTATGGTACTAGGACTGTTTTTAATTTTCTTGGTAATTATTCTGCGTAATTTCAATAGACTGCTACGTGATCGTTTTGTGCTGCTCAGACCCATTCCTAACTTTCTTTTTGCCTTCATTATACCTACAGCTAGCTACAGCTAAAGCGGCAGTTCATTCATCTAGCTTTGCATCGGATGCCTTAACACGATTCTAAGCTTTTCTTCCCAAAATATGATCCGCTCAATGTCTACTAGCCAAGTCTTTACTATCTCTATAACCGATATCGTGAGCTTTGCAGTGAGCGTCTAGAAGGTTGATACCGGGAACACTACATTGAAGCCTTTTATCTAATTTAGTTCCGGGCCCACAATACTGATACCCGGGAATACAACCACCTTTTAGCGAGTACGTGAATCAGATGCGTGTCTAGTACAAACACGAACCACACATCTGGTTATTTCCTTTTGTGACATATTTACATAGCAGAGATTCAAACCACACATGTGTTTGGTCACCTACTATTTTTAATGAAGACTCGCACCAGCTATTTTTAATGATTGCGCTCTTACTATAATTTTTAGCCAAGACGCGAACCGACTATTTTAGCTTTGACGCGACCACCTTTTACTGCAGACATGCACCAACTATTTTTAGCTATGATACAACCACATTTGAGCGAGGGCGCGAACCAGCTATCATCTGACCCCCAAGGTGACCTTGCAAATCTAGTGGTTTTTCTAGTGACTTCTTTCAAATCTAGTGACCCTTCTAGTGACTTTTTGGGTTAGGATAGACCTTGTATTACTACTCAAAAACCACCCGTGGACGATAACTCCCGTCGACTTATTCCAGTACCTATCACTATTGGAAAAGCTACCCTTTACCCCTAAAAGTAGGTGATTTAAGGGAATTATCCAGCATTTTCCATAATATATAAACTACCCCCTATCAGTACCTTGACCTATAAAAAATACCTCCTAAAGTAGGTGGTTTAAACGGATTATCCACCTTTTTCTATAATATTATATTTCCACGAACTGATTCTATGTTTTAGATTTCTAAGTGTATGACGCCCTTTGCAGCAATAACCCTGAACATGTATTTCATAGAAATGTAATATGATGCCTCTCACGAGCTGATTCTATATTTAGATTTCTAAGATAAACTTTGAAAATGGATTTCTAAGCAATGTAATATGATTTTGACCTTACACAGCTTAGTTCAATTTAGCGTCAGCTACGATGAATGAGCTATTTGACTTGTTTTCTGGGGGGAAACGGTTGCCTGTATAGGCTAACAAATCCCCTGTTTTGGAAAACGGCTATCTGTCTTGGGGAACCGGATCCGGTTTTCGGGGAAACTACCTCATCCTGGCGGTTAGGACAGTAGTATGTACCCACGTAAGCATAATCTTTTTATTATTACAAACAACAATTTAGTGAATACAAGAACCTTGATTAGCATAAATAACCCCATCATTCTTCTTGTTTCCGCGAACTGATTCTATTGTTAGAATTGAGCAATAGGAACCCTTATTTGCATTTCCAAGAATTTAACCTCCAATGAATGCTAACATGTTTGACCTAGATGGATAGGGTGGGGTATTTATTTTTAGTAAATGTTATACATTAGATATACAGGATGTCAATACATCGCGAACACCCTATATGTTATGTCAAATTTCAATTGGGCTCATTTTTCCTATTCCAACGATAAATACGAAATGGTTCTAGGTGGCTTGGGTACACTACTATGTTTGTTGTTTTGACTCCACCCAAACTATTCATGAATACATCCTTTGTATATGCAAAAGAACAGTATATATTAGTAACTGACTAACGCCCTTTATATTCCTCTTCTTCTCCCTCATCATCTTCACTCTTTCAAATCTAGAGTGAACTCTTCTAGTTGTGCCGCACTTGACTTTTGTATTAAACAAGTCAAACAGTATCGAGTCTTTAAATACTTTTCGCATAATTTTACACCATTTCCATATTTCTTTGCAAGTGCGTGCCAGTCCTCGTCCGTATAAAGGCTAAACCGTATACCGCCTCATGGTCAGCATCATTCCGTCAAATGTTGAAGTAAACGTTCCACGGTTGTACGTGCACCTACAGCTTTGGTCCATGATTCAGCAGCGTGGCGCATCCACATATTGAATCAATTTTATTTGCACATTACTACTTAAATACATTCTCATTTCTATTTTTAGATTTGACCGTGATGGGCATTTAGTCAATATAAGACCCATTTAACCTTAACCTACTTTTAGCATGGATAACAATCATGATTCCATGAACTATGATAACACTGCACGTGACCCTGAAACTTATATATCTCTATATCAACAGAGAAACGCGTGGATCCTCATAATCTTTGGCCTTGAAAATTCTAAGATCGATGACTTGAAATTTTTACCTTTAAGCGGGGAGCGAGTACGCGTACGGCGCATTAACTGACTTGACCTTCAATTCGTATACTGTGGGTCAAGATCGGCCTTATATACGGAAGCTCATTCAGCTGATCCTAAGCTTGATCGCCCACATTCAGAATCCAGCGTCCAATCAGAACGTCAAAAAAAACGTCCAAAAAAGGTCAAAGGAACGTCAATAAACGCCAAGGAAACATCAAAAACATACATACGCGAAGTCAATAACCCTTTAACCATGGCCTACTTATTAACATAAACAACATGTCCTTCATATGCCCTCGAACTAATTGTGTTTGGATTATAATAAGATACCAATAAATTTTATCCTTGAATAGCTCAATTTAGCCAATTCCAGGACCATCCACACGAACACCTGTCTCCACAAGCTGTTTAGAAGTACCTCTGTAGGTGATTTCTAGGAACATGGCCTTGACTCAACTAAATTGCTTGGTGACCTGCGTTACCTTGAAGGATCACTCCCTCTTTGAAGATTGACTTTGATCTTGAAACGTTGGCCTAATTCTAAGAATTGCTTGAAGCGTGCATTTGAACATTTTCCACACCACATGCCCTAGGAACCATTTAACCTTGACCTACCTTTTGGCATAGACAACAATCCTGTAATACGATACCTCTATAGGAATTAGTACCTTGACTCAGTCGAATTGCTTGGCGACCTTGAAAAATTAATCTCTAGGAATTGTAATAACTTCCAAGACTTATACAAAAGTCATTTATTAAGAATGCTTATTGATTATTGATTAGGAATTGATCTCTAAGAATACCCTGCACGTCACCTTGAAAATTGATTTCCAAGAATTAACACGTCGACTCAGCCAACAATTGCTTGGTTACCTTGAAAGCCATTGATTAGGAATGCTACTAAATCTAACCTTGAACATTTCTCGACACATGATCTCAACCAGGAATTGTTTGGTAACCTGGCCCTGAAAAGTAGAATCTCCCACACCTTAAAAGTCTATTTGAATACTCCACGCAGGTGATTTCTAGGAATTATGACCCTGACCCGATCTGAACGGCTTGAAAAAATGGATCGCCTTTATTCTTTAAAGTTGATTTCTCAGAGGTGTGACCTTGAAGAATATACAGGGAAAGTCTACCTGACATCGACCTAATGCACTTTGGGGTTTTCCATAATAAATTAATAAGTGGATAACTATACGTGGCTTTGAAGAATATACACAGGTAATGTGTGTACGAAATGGCCTTCAAAACGAGAAAGTGGATCCTATAGTATACGTGACATTGAAGAGCATCCTCCTATATACCTTTTTCGGCAATGTATTGGGATACCCCTGCAGGTATATTTCTAGGACTTATGACCTTAAAACTTGATGCCAATACATTTTAGCCATTTACCTAGGTAACAATCTATTTGATAGCCCTACAGGTGATTTCTAGGAATTATGACCATGACTCAGCCAAGAATTACTTGAACCATGGATCACCTCTGTATGAATTCACACACTGTAAGCATAATCCTTTTATTACAATTTAGCCAATACAAGAGCTTTGACTCAATTTTAGCATAGACAACGACAATCTGTATGATACCCAGCCAAGAATTGCTTGGTGGTCCTGGAAGGTAGAATTCCCCACACTTTAAAAAGAATATACGTAGGCAATGTGTATGATAGCCTTGAGCAAAACACTAATAGAAAAAGTATGGTGGAAGAGTGTACGTGCGCTTCAATGACCTTGATCTTGAAAATTATTTGATGCGCGGGATTTGTACGAGATTTGACCTTGACTATCTTCAGAGTGGTCCAAAATCCCTCTACCATATCTCTAACCTTGCAAATTCTTTGACTTGGACGCGGCGAATGTGTATAAGAATATACTTTGACATAGGTGATGTGTACACTGACCTTGACCTTAAAAACCATGTACTTGGATGTTGGCAATGTGTACGATAATCTTGACCTTCTGATTTAATAATTTTTATAAGACTTGATGCAAGGTAAATTTGATCTTGAAAAACCTTGTACTTTGACATAGACAATGTGTACGTGAGCTTAAATGACCTTGACCTTGAAAAACCTTGTACTTGAACATAACGATTGTACGTCCAAGTGGCCCAGAAGTGACATAGTATATCTACTTCAGTGTGATGAATGTGTTTCTAAATATCGTTAATTTTTGTTAAAGTTTTTAAATGTTAAAATAGGTAATTGTCAAAGCATACATTTATATATTATTTTATTAGTTGCACAAAGCTTACCCTATAGAGTGTAGAGTGACAACTGGAAATGCTTTGTTTGTGAAATTGTTTTAGCGCTATATGTGCATTAACTCCTTTCAACATTCAGTTGGTTGCTGTGTAAACCGAAAGTGTGTTAAATAAGTACACGTTCGGTGATAGTTTGATGCGATTATCAAACAAATTCCTTTCAAGCACATTTAACAAAGCTTTTAACCATGGATCAGTATTGAACTGTTTGGTTCTTGTCAGCATTGTGTAGGCAATGTAAAGAAACCTTTCAAGTACTATCTCAATCTTACTGTGAATGTAAGGAGAGAACAAATAGTACGGACATTAACTCTAAAATAAGAAAGTTCACTTTTTGGGGCAATCTTGGAATGCGAGTTGCAGCTATAAAACAACTTGTCCATTAGGAGGACAAAGAATGCTGTTTGTGATGCCTTTTTGGCAGGATTCCTACAATACAAAAATAAGTAAAAGAACTGGACAAATGAGAAGACTCCGGACGATGTAAAATTAACTACTAACGGTATCGTTGTACTACCCTCTACTGCGCCGACACGTAAGGAAGTAAGAAGTAGAAATATAGGCAGAGTCAAGAAAAATTTAAATAATGTAGTGTATACTTACTGGATGAGGTATAAGGTTTTAAAAAAATTATTAGTATAGGTACAAATGGTGTCTATCTGTATGGTTGGTGTCACTCCTCGAAAAATTTTCTAATAATGTGATATACTCAGGGGCAGGGTCGCGGCTTCATACATACCTTTATAACTGCACATATACAATTAAAAACTATTGGTTCCTTTATTTAGCGTAATTGTAAAAAGAAACAACATTTTATTATCAGATGGTTGAAAAATTTTATTTCCAGCAGTACATCCTTTTAAGAAAGAATATAACGAATTTGAAAAATGAATATATGTATGCTTGTATTAAAGTGTGTTCATAGGAATATACGGGATCATACTATACATAAGCAATCACTTTGTATAAAAGACATGTTTAGGATCTAGACGCAAAACATACGAAACATAAAATGATATATAATGAGGCTTTCATCGCAAATCTCATAGTTACATAATTTTATTAACTATGAACATGCTTTATAAAAATAATTAATACGAAGATTATACCATACTACACTACGTTCGCATATTTTGGTTAAACGGCATGTACAAGATTTAGACTTAGAAGACACGTTATTTATGTAAAGTTGAGTTAGTCTTTAGCAGATTTCAAAAGATTTCAGGTTAACAGAACATAAAAGACACTTACGTTAACTTCATCCTACTAAATCCGCAATTGCCTAATATGCCTTAACCACTACACAATATAAAGTTTGAAAACACAAGAATTCTTGCTAACGATAGAAATAGGGATACAAGGAAAATTCAACAAATTGAACAGAGGTAATGAGTATGAACTGTCGGATACCTGGATGTCTGTGATTTAATTTTACTTCTCATCATCTTATTAATATTTGTCATTTTGAAGTTCACTTGTCAATATTTGTCACTTTAGTATTAAGCCTGACGGAGGGCAAGGTATCTGTCTGAAAGCTTGCAAATAAATAAATTAAATATATATATATATATATATATATATATATATATATATATATATATGTAATCGGTTCAACTGGCACCTGAAAAGGGCATATATGGGCGTAGTGGCACCATTTCGTGGTGCCAGAACGTTTCCTCTGGTATATGGTATCCAGGAGGTCTCAGGAGCCTGTACGCGAAGTTTCACGATGGCGCCACTTGGACCATATATACGAATAAATTGTGGTTTTAGTTAACGATATAGATATGAAGACAGCGCTTCGTTCGGAAAGTATAAGTTAAACGTTTAAGTGACACCACTAACGTTATGGCACCATTCAGTATGAACCACATGCGGTGCAGGGTCAACCAGTTTTCAGTTATTTTACGTCCCCTTTTACTACTCTATTACCTCACAAAATAATCCTTTGTATTTGTTACTTAAGACTTTATTTATTTTATTTATAATTGGATTTTGCTTGTAATATTAATAGAAGTAATGTTTTATTCGAAAGAATGGTTTTACATTTTGAAATGCTTAGCTTCAATGGCGGAAATTTACTTGCAATTATTTGTGTGCGTCATGAGTTTTGTTTGTCATGTTTAGTTTAACCGAACACTTCAGGAAGTGGACAAAAATTTTACATTTCCTTTAATAATTATTATAAGCTAATTTCTTGTGTTCGATTCCTTACTTTATGCTTAACTACAACGTGTTTGAAAAAATGTTAATTATGTCACAAAGTAACAGCATAGATGCCCAATAAATTAATTTAAGCATTTTTTGTGTTCATACAGATTTTCACCAAGTGATATCAGAATAGTTATTTGTTGAAGAAACGTCACAAACCATTGAATCGATGCTCAATTAGTAAATTTTATGCATTTTTGGTGACCATATCGCTCTTGAGCAAGAGATGTCAAACCCTTATTTAAACATCAATTTTTGTGAAAAGCGTCCTAAAGGTAAATTTTACGATTTTTTTTTGGCTATATGAATTTTAACTAAAAGATGTCAAAACCATGATTTATGCACCAATTAATTTTTGAAAAGACGTCCCAAATCTTTGTGTCGAATAGGTAAATTTATTGCATTTTCCGTGACCATATGTATTTTGGGCAAGAAGTGTCAAAATCGTTTTTTGTGCACCAGTTTAATTAAAAAATCGTCCAAAAGCATTTCATCATTGCCCAGTAAGTGAACTTAATTCATTTTCCGTAATCATGTAGATTTTGACTAATAGATGTCAAAATCATTACTTATGCACCATTTTTTTTTTGCAAAAAACGTACTAAAGCATTACATTGATGCCCAATGCGTAAATTTTATTAATTCTTTGTGAACATATAAATTTTTACTGAGAGATGGCAATCGTTATTTGTGCACAAACGTCCCAAGGTGTTGTTTCGATTCCTAACAATTAAACTTAATGCATTTTCCATAACCTTATGGATTTTGACCAAGAGATGTCAAAATCGTTATTTATGCACCAATTTCTTTAGAAGGCCCTATAAGTGAATTTGATGTATCTTCTGTGACCATATAGATTTTGACCATGAGATGTCAATGTCGTTACCTATGCACCATTTTAAACATACCAACGCATTGTATTTTTCTGACCATATAGATTAAAAGACCAAGAGATGTCAGAATCGTTATTTATGAACCAATTTTATTAGAAAAGCGTCAAAAATTCTCGTTGCCCAATAAGTTAATTTAAAGCATTTTCCTTGATTTTGACTCTGATATTGTAAAATCGCTATTAGTGCACCAATTTTTCGTGGGAATATGAATGTTTACTAGATGTCAAAATTGTTATTCACGAACCCACTTTATTTACAAAAGTTCGAAAGTATTGTATCGATGTCCAATAAGTAAATTTATTGCATGTTCGTGATCATGTGCATTTTGACGAAGAAATGTCAAAACCCATACTTATGCTCCAATTTAGTTGGAAAGACATCCTAAAGCATTTACTCGCTGCCCAATATGCAAATTTTATGTATTATCTGTTACCATACGGATTTTGACCAAGAGACGTAAAAATTGTTATTTATGTACCAATTTTGTTGGAAAAGCATCCCATAGCATTGTATTGATGTCCAATAAGTAAATTTATTACATTTTCCTCACCATGTGGATTTTGGCCAAGAAATGTCAAAATAGCTACTTAAACACCAATTTAATTGGAAAACCGTTCCAAAGTATTGTATTTTTTGTGATCAAATGAATTTTGGCTGAGATTAAATGTTCGTTACTTATGCACTAATTTTGCTGAAAAAACGTCTAAAAGAATTGTATCTATGGCCAATAAGTAAATTTAATGTATTTTCCATGGCCACATGAATATTGGTTAACATGAGTAAAAATCGCTATTCATGCATCAACTTTGTTGAAATAACGCCCCAAAGCATTGCATCATTGCACAATAAGTAAATTTAAATCGTTTCTCTTGACCACGTGGATTTTGATCAAAAGCCAACATAGGTATGTATGCACAAAATTCGTTGGAAACATGTTTGAACGTATTGAATTGTTTCCCAATGGCTGAATAAAACAAATTTTATCAACTGTGTAGCATCGTTTGTTATTTCTTCCTTTAAGCACGAAATAACTGTTTCATAACGCATAAGACTATTATTGGCCTAGATCTTTAATAATATAGAAAGTACGAGAATATTTAGTTAGTCGTCAAAGCGATAGGACGTGTTTGTGATGGCTCCATCTTCTACCTTGGATTAGTGAAGCAAGTCCGGATAAATTTGATAATTTCTAAATCAATATAGAGTTACTATACGGTACGGGTGAGTTTTTGACCATATTTTAGACTCAGCGGTTTTAATATTAATAATGGACAAAGACAATAATCTAACCAGTAAAATTTTGTAACGTGTACAAAAAAAAAGACCCGTAAATAACATTTGGGATTGCTGTAGGGTTGAATTTCTACAAAAAAATTACGGCTCTTTTAAACCCATACCAGGCGTGATTGTTAAAACTCGTAAAATTGTAGAGCGAGCTTAAAGCGCAAACACCGCCCCTTTGTCTTGAACTCCAACAGGTAAACATTTCTGCAATGACAATCAAAATAACTTAATTTTAACTGAATCGAATCCGCATTCAAAAGCAAATAAATAAACAAATTGCTCTAATTTGTAATCGAAATTCTGAATGAAATACGGTTTCTTTTCTCAAATAAATAAAACGCATTTTAGTAGTTAAAAGAAAGAAAGGTCAAGTCGTTCGGGGAAACCCGGGCGTTTGTGTAAATTTTTAACAATTGAAGTATAAATACATCTTAAATCCGACAGTAAACGAATTAAGTCAATAAATAAAACAATTCAGTTTTTAGTAGCAAATTAAACATACTAAATTGAATAGATCTTCATAGTTTTAATTTAAATAATCAGTATCCCTCACTTCTTTTTATTTTCATTTTATAAATAAGAAATGTAGCTATATAAGAAAATTTTGTTTTACTATAAGTCCATATTATCGATTGAAGTACAATACCTTTTTCATTCTCAAATAATAAAACATGAAACCAGGTAAAGGGAAAGCAGGTAGGCGCGTCACCAGCAATTGTAAATTGAAAATTTTAATAATAAAAACTTAAAGTAGTAAATAGCATATTATATGAATCAAGTAAATTAAATAGAGTTGTATAGTTTCAAGTTAAATGATTAACATACTTCACTTCCTTTTCAATATTCGTTTAATAAATAACAAATTTAAGTTTTACTCTAACAGTTTACTTTTTGTCGATTGAATTCAAATACCTTTTATTTTCAAAACAATAAAACAAGAAATCGGGTAAATTGTAAATTTTTTTTGTAATAAAAATTTAAACATAAAAGATTATCGTACTTTTTAAGTTAAATAATTAGCTTTATTTTGGTGCTCTCAGTTAAATACACGTTAATACATGTTAAATGACAACTTCTAAATCAATCAAATAAGGGTAAGCGTTTGAACAGGTTTTTATACCCAGCGGTTTGAATATTAATAATAAACAAACATAATGATAATCTAACCAGTAAAAGGCTCTTCAGTTGAAATAGGCGCGAACTAACAGTTAGGATTGCTACAGTATTTAAAAAAATACGGCTCTATTAAACCCATGTGATTGGTAAAACTTTAACTTAAAAAAGTATAAAGCAAACGTAAACCTTGCTTCTAAGGATTGGACTCGAACAGGTAAACATTGTTGCAATAACAATTAATCATACAGAAGTAATAAAATATTTATTTAAGTTGTCACGGCTCGCGACAGTAATAAAACTGATTTGATATATAAATATTAAATGACATTGAAATAACTATAACTCGAAAAGCTAAAAAAATTAAAAAAAATAATAATAATTGAATCATTTGGTCGCTAATAAATACCAGTAAGTACGGTGAGGGGCGCGGAACCAGGAATCGTGTATAGAGCAGTATGGGTAAACGCGTGGTGTGATCTATCTATTATGTCGTGACAGTAGACAAACATTACTCATGAAAACAATACAACTGCCTCGGATCGACCTGGCTACAAGGGGCGGTCAAGGTCGAAACAGACAGGCCCCGTTGCTGATGACTGTGCAAGGAATCAATGGCGAGTCGGTACGTGGAATGTTAGAGGTGTGCATGGTAAAGAATTTGAAATTGCGAATGTAATGTACGAAAGACACCTCGATATTCTGTGTGTATTGGAGACAGAGCGCAAAGGAAAGGATGTTGTAGAGATGGAGGATGGCAGCCTGGCACTATGGTCAGGAGTTGAGACGGAAGTGCATGGCGCAAAAGGAGTAGGGATGATCATAAGTGAAAGAGCGAATTGGTATCTCCCCGGGTAATATGGGTTAGAATCAAACTGGAGTTTCGAAGAATTTTTCTTATTGCATGCTATGCACCAGTGAATGGAGAAAGAGACCAGGAGCGTGAGAACTTCTGGAATGAAGTAGAGAACGTGTTGAACGTATGTAAGCCAAACTAAAGAGTGATTATATTGGGTGATATGAACGGATGGGTGGGTGTACAGAGAGAACATAGTGAACGCGTTCTAGGAAAATTCGGAGACCAAAGAACCAATGAGAACGGTGAACACCTGCTGAACATCTGTGTGGAGAGAAGCCTGTTTGTATCCAATACGTGGTTTAAACATAAAAATGTGCATATGTATACATGGCAAAGAGGTGAATCTAAAAGTATGATAGACTTGATAGTGTATGATGAACGGCTTAGAAACCTGGTAAAATACACAAAAGTAATGCGCGGAACGGAGTGTGGATCGGACCACTTTTTGGTTGTATCGAGAGCATGTTTAGGGCAAAAGTGGGTCTGGAGAAGGAAAGCAAACGTAGTGCGAACGTCCAGAATTAGGCTTGACAAACTAGTGGATAATGGTGCCAGAATGAAATATGCAGATGCTGTGAGTAAAGAGTTGAATGTGACTGAAACAGTGTGGAACGAACAAATAAAAGACACTGACGTTGAAAGTGCATGGATGAGCTTGAAAAACCCTGTTGCCAATTGTGCCGTGCGAATATGTGGAAGAGTGACTGTAGGTAGATAGAAAAAATGTGCTTGGTGGAATGAGTCGGTAAAAAAGGCAGTATGTAAGAAAAAAGATGCGTACATGGCAATGATTGCTGCAAAAAATGAGACTGAGCAGAAGCGATTATATGAGGTGTACAGATTAAGAAATAAAGAAGCGAAAGAGACGGTGAGAATAAGTGAAGAGGAAGTGATGGCTGTGGAAGGAGAGAAAATGCAGAATGATTTTGAGGGAAACAAAAAACTCTTCTGGAAATGGGTCAAAAATACAAAACGTGGGCCAAAACAGAACGCTGCAGGAGTGAGGAATGCTAGAAACGAAATAGTATGGGACGATTGTGAAGTGAGGAAATGCTGACAAGAATATTTCGGAAAGCTGTACAGTAGTGAGGAAAGTAAGACTGAAAGGTTAAATAAGCAGAATATAGAAGAAATGATGAATGAAACTGAGAAGGATATTGGAAAAATGAGGTAGAAAAAACGTTAGGAAGGTTAAAAAACGGCAAGGGAGCAGGCGTGGATGAAATCACTGGTGAAATGCTCAAGTATGGTGGTGCAAAGCTTATACGAAGATTGTGTGAATTATTCAATGTATGCATTATGTGTGGAAAAGTACCGAGTGATTGGAAGAGCGCAATCATTGTACCATTGTATAAGGGTAAGAGGAACAAGAGTGATTGTAAGAACTACAGAGGAATAAGCTTGCTCAGAGTGCCTGCTATAATATTTGGAAGAATACTGATTGATAGAGTATGAGAAATTGCACAAACTAAGATGTGGGATGTGCAAGGTGGCTTCATGCCAGGAAGAGGATGTGTCGATCAGATAGTGGTTCTCCAGCAGGTGATCGAAAAGTGTTTAAAGGTAAAAAGGAAGTTGTACTGTGCGTTTGTAGATCTGGAGAAAGCTTATGACAGAGTGAATAGGGAGAAGCTGAGGGAAATATTAAATGAATATGGCGTAAACAAAGGTCTAATAAATGGAATACGGGCAGTATACAACGGTAGTCGGGCATGTGTTAGGGTGAGAGGAGGTGTGAGTGAATACTTTAATATTGAGCAAGGAGTGCGACAAGGCTGTGTGATGTCGCCGTGGTTGTTCAATGTATACGTGGATAAATGTCTTAGACAAATGGTATAATGATTGGTGACGTAAATGTCCGACTTCTGGTGTACGCAGATGACACAGTCTTATTAAGTGACAGTGCGGATGAGCTGCAAACCGCTCTGAGGAAGTTCGATACAGTCTGTGAGAGCATGGACCTAAAGTTAAACGTGAACAAAACTAAGATTGTGGTGTTCAATCAGGAAGGTGGAAAGGAGAGTAGAGTATTTACTCTGCAAGATGAAACTGTGGAGCAAGTGGACGAGTTGGTATATCTCGGTAGAATGTTTACTGCAGATGGTACAATTGAGAGCGAAGGGTCAATGCGGGAAGGAAAGTGATTGGAGGTATGTGGACTATAATGAGAAATGAAATCATAAGCCTAGCTGCTAAACGAGCAATCTATAATGGCGTATTCGTCCCGTCAGTACTGTATGGAAGTAAGACATGGGTATGTCAAAAAAAGCACGAAAGAAAAATAAATGCCGTGGGTAAGTGCATGTGGAAAAACGAAAAGGGACAAGATAAAAAATGAATGCATAATGACGGAGTGTGGTGAGGAAAAGACTATGATGGATAGATGTAAAAGTTGTACATTACGTTGGTTTGGTCATATTGAGAGAATGCACAACGCAAGATTAACGAAACATATATATGTGGGTGAGATTAGGGGAAAGGCCGGGCCTGGTAGGCCGCGTAAAACTTGGCTGAATGTACTAGAATCTATGATAAAGGAAAGAAAGATAAGGAGTTTTAAAACAATAGGGCATGTCAGAGACTATGTAAGAATCTTTCGGAATCCAGGGAGGTATGCGGAGATAGGAAAGCATGGAGAAAGATTGTGAATGAAAATAAATAAGAGGCAGGGATTGTTTTGCCTACCCCGCAAGGGAATGGCGTAAAGGTTAAGTAAGTAAGTAAGTAAGTAAGTACCGCAATTATTAACAGTAATATATTAAGTGCATTGTGACTTGCCGACACTACTGGCTAACGGGATAAATAAGCTTTTATTTTAACAAGCTGGAATGCATCCTTAGCCAGTACAATCAAAGCAAAGGAACTATGCCCGTAATACATTTTACTTGACTATTGCATTGCATTGCAAGTGTAATAACGAAAAGTGTGTAAAAAATTAATGTTGTCTATCGAGTAGTTTCAGTTTGTAATTAGCTAGTTATTAAACATGTAGCTACAAACAATGATAATTTTATGTAACACTTATCAGTTATTTGCAATGTGATTAGTTGAAAATCCGAAATTGGTGTTATTTCATTGCTTTACGAGGTTAATTTGATATACGTATGCAATAGTGTAGCTAATTACCTTGCAGTATTCTATCTCCTAAAATATTTTTTTTTACCTGAGGTAATAAAATTCGATATAATGACTTACTTTGTATATGATAGTTTACATACGATTTCCAGTGCTTTGAATGTAACTTTAATGGTATATGAATTACACAGTGGCCCAATTACGTTTCACTTAATTACATCAAAAAGGAAAAATATCAAACAACCTAAAATTCTTTGCATCTTTACAAATAAGGTTTAGTTCTCATTTGCAGCAGGACCCTTCAGACAAGCGTGCCGTAAGATTTTTATTGCACTATTGCAATAAACCATTACTTTTTACATTAAAAATCAATCAGAAAGTGTTCACTTTTGAATTGACGTGAAACAAATATATGCGTCACTTTGAACGTTTACCACTTTTATAAAATTATATTAACATTTAGTTTTTCTAAGCTACTTCTAACTAGACTACTTGATTGAACTATGATAACCAATAGTTAATTATTATTATTTTTGCTTCCTTTAGTTATTTTGGTAAACAAAAGAAGACAACCTTGAATAGATATCTAAAAATTACAATTAAAAATTAACGGCTTTATACTTGCAATCTTAAGCCGGATGTCCTGTGCTTAATGACTCCGTTGTGATTGAAATTATGTACCTACCTGTACCTTTACATCTTGGTATCCGTAATTCATAATAACAGTAAAAGATAAAAGTGACAAACTTTGACGCATTTTGTGTAAAGTAATTACATTACAAGAATCTGTTACTTTTAGCTAGTGCATATTTAAAAGGCAAGGGCACTGATAGAGATTTCAAATTAACCAGTAGATTATTTAATTTTTTAGTTAACTTTCTTAAGTAAATCGGTTTTCAAAATTATCGAAACTTTATTCTTATAGGTACCTATTATTATAACAAACATTGATAGAATTAGAAACAGACACAGAGTTGAAATGAAGTCAAATATAAAACAAAACATTCGTTTTAGTTATTAATTGAATTAATTTCTACATTTGAGTTTGCATTTGATACAGTCCACACTTGACTCAGAATTTTTATCTTTCGTATTAAAATTACTTCAGCAGTTTATCTAAAGTACTGATATAGACTCGACTTTAAGATATAGTTTTACTGAATTGTTTTGTTCAAGTACGTGAAAAAAATCTGTGTTATGCTCCGTAATTAAACATAACTAGTGCATTACCCAAACTTTACGTTATAAAAAAATTAGCTGTTATTACATCAGTGAAAAGAAATAGATTTCTGCATAACACATTTTTAAGATAACATAAAATAATAGTAACTAGATATTTGATGAAGTATATTCTAACATAATCTAGGGTCCGTCAGGTAGGACAATATAGTTAAAGAACCGTTAGCAAAGGAAATGTACTCAACATGTTAACAAAAAATGCGACTTAAACTAAAACATTTATTAAACTTTATTATTTCATTTTTTTAGGTGTTTAGAAATCCAGCGAATTAATATATTTTCATGGTAAACGAATTGATAACCATTAATCTAAAATCTTAAAGTTTTCTCATCGAGATGTGAACAAGCATTCTCAACGGAAATACTCTATGAAAAAAGATATTTAATATGTTCGAAACAGTATATTGTGTCCAATACCAAAACATCATTGCGTATAACAACTATATATCCAGTCTTTTTCCGAACCAGTCTGGTCTGTAAATAAAGGTATTCAATGTGGCAAGCGCAATATAGTGTTCAATACCAAAAAAAAGTAGTTTTTGTCTATCACAACATAACCAAACTTCGGAACCTGATAACCTATGTACTTGAAAATCAATAAGCCTCTGTATATTAAGTTTCAAAAGTATATAACCTTCTTAGACCCAGATAACGTGCGAGCGAAAAACGAATTTTTCAGTACTATGAACGATCTGACAATACTGTAAATTCTTGCAATGATTTTGTAAAAACTATTATGAATAAAAATATGCCTTTCATTTTTACGTTTTCTCAAACAAAATTGATGCACAAATCAAGGCTTTGATATATCTTGGTCCAAATGCACGTAGTCGCACAAATTCTATTCTTGGGTATGGATCTAACGCGTTTGCATTGATGCTTAAATAATTATTTTGACAACTTTTAGTCGAGATGCACGTGTTCACCGAGAATGCACACAATTCACTTTTTGGGTATAAAGCTAACGTGTTTGGATGTTTTTCCAAAGAAATTGGTGCATAAATTACGATTTTACCATCTGTTATACAATATTCATGGGGTCACGGAAAATGTATTGAAATAACGTCTTATGCAAAGATACAAGGCTTACTGGTTTCTCCAACAAAATTTCTACATAAATAGGGATTTGTACATCTCTTGGTGGAAATCCATGTGTTCAAAGAAAATTCATTCAATCCACTTATTGGGCATCAAAGCAATGCTTAGGGGCGTTTTCTCAACCAAATTGGTGCAAAAATAGCGATTTTCACATCGCTTGGCTATGTCGCATGTGGTCGCAAAAATGCATTAAATTTAGTTAGTGAAGATCGATGCAATGCTGTGGGACCTTTCCCCAACGTACTTGGTGCTTAAAGAACGAATTCGACATCTAATGCCAAAATCTACAAGGTCACGGAAAATTCATAACTACTACTTATTTGGACTACGATGAATGCTTTGGGATCTATTCCCAACGAAATTGGTGCATAAATAAGGATTTGGGCATCTATTGGGCAAAATCCATATGGTCACGGAAAATGAATGAGCTTTACTTATTCCACATCGAGTCGAGACGTTGGAACGTTTGCCCAAAGAAATTGATGTTTAAATTACGATTTTGATATCTCTTAGCCAATATTCGCAGGCTCACGGAAAATGTATTAAAATAACATATTGGGCAACGATTTTTACAACAAAATTGCTACATAAATAAGGATTTTGATATCTCTTGGTGGAAATACATGTGTTTAAAGAAAATGCATTGAATATACATATTGAGGAGGAATGTAATAGCTTGGGACGTTTTTCCAACGAAATTGGTGCAAAAATAGCGGTTTTCACATCGCTTAACTAAGACGCATGTGGTCGCGAAAAATGCATTAAATTTACTTATTGGACATCGATGCTTTGGGACCTTTTCTCAATGTAGTTGGTGCATAAAGAACGAATTTGACATATATTGGCCAAAATCTAAATGGTCACGGAGAATGCATAAAATGTACTTATTGGACTTTCCAACGAAATTGGTGCATAAATAACGATTTGGACATCTATTGGACAAAATCAATATGGTCACGGAAAATGCATAATCTTTACCTATTCGACATCGAGCCTAAACTTTGGGACGTTTCCCCAAAGAAATTGGTCTACAAATTCAGATTTTGGCTTCTCTTGGTGAAAATACACATGGTCACTGAAAATCCAAGCATTTCACACCTTGAGAATCGAATTAATGCATTTAGCTACATAATGCTTTCTAACAATGTAAAACTTGTAAGTATAGTTTTTCCTATTACAATAATAATACCATGTTTTGTGTTGGTTTTAATGTGTAGTAACTAATTAAAAGGACAAACAAGGTGCCGCTAGTATTAAACTTTTCTCAAGAAATAATGGTATATGAAAGCTAATACCTATGATATAATTCAATCCAATGAGAATTAAAAATTACATAGTATCATACACTAAATAATGGCAAAACGTGCTAATATTTGCAATAGTTTCCACAAATCCAAAAAATTTATATATATATATATATATATATATATATATATATATATATATATATATATATATTGAGATGTTTAGAAAGAGGTAATAGAAGTATCGGACAGCTTACATGACATTTGGGTCATAAAAAAGGGGTAATTTCTGGCTCGATACAAGTGCGAGACACAATTTTACATAAATCTGGTTCACGATGTGTTTAAAATAAATTTATTTGGTATAAATTGATCTGAATATCATTTGCTAAGTTTGGTTTCATCATAAAAAGCAATTTGCTGCTACCAAAATTGTCAAGAATGTTAGATATCACCATTTTCGTAGAGTCATTTTAGTAGTGAAATTTTTACAATAAAATTCAATTTTTCAAAGGTAATTTGGCAAGTAGACATTTCACAGGTGTTTAAACATGGACTATGTAGTTAGGATTATGTTAGGGATAAGGTATGTTTAGTTTTTAAAAGCAGGAAATACAAAAATTTGGTAAAAGGGTTATAATATGGACAGTATAGACAATTTTCGCACACATTTTTGTTAGTGAATTAGTGACAAAAATTATAATACATGATTCATAAGAAGAAAAACATTTAGAACATTTTGGCATACAAACATTTATAGTGCCGTACAATTTTATAGTGTAAAAATTCTAAAAGAGTGTTAGACGATGAGACTTTTTCAATGCAAGACTGAATAACATTATGCATTGCAAATAAGTAGTGAGAACAATAAAGACAAGTTGTACAAACCTTAAACATAACATTTTAAGTGCTAAAAACATTTTTTAATATGAATTTATTTCATATTTAAATGTAAGTATGGTTACGTTGTAAATTTTAGATTTTTCACATAATTTTATACTTTTTCCACATTATTAGATTTAGTTTTTGCTCTTAAAGCAAATAATAGATGTTCTTTCACAATATAAATAAGTTTTTATAAGGATACAGCGTTTTTATCCGCAAAATTTGCTAAATCTAAGGTGAAGTCTAAACAAATTTACAAAAGCTTAAAATTTTCATTAAATTAAATGTTTCGAATTTAAAAGATATGTTTTCTTATGTAAATTGTCCTCAGAATTCCATTTTCGCAAGTAATTTTAGTGTAGCTTGTAAGTGTGTATAGTTAATAGCTTATTTTGATTAGATTAAATTGTTTCGTTTATTAGTGGTAGGAATTATTGCTTATTAGGTGTCCTTTTATTCGAAATTTCACATAGTTTTCATTTCCGTTTTTAAATTTCATTTCCGACCATGTATAAGAAAGTTACGGCCAAAATTCCATTTATGTACAATTCTTAATTTTGATTATCCAATCACATTCATTGTAAATTTTGCAATATGGCTGTAAAAAAGTTGAAATTTCTGTAGCAACCAGAAACCTATAAAAGCAAGCGCTCAGGAAATCATTCTCTCTCTAGAATTTGTTCAAAAAGTGAAAAATTAAAACAGTGTTGCTAGATTTGTGTTTACTTAACCTAATTTATTATCGTCGAGAAAGTTTACGTTACGAATAATTTCGAGAGCACTTGTTTTTATATCAATCGGTTAAAATTAAATAGTTCGGTCACCGATACCTGTCGTTGTTAATAACATAATTCTGTACGATTAATTGATGTCACGATTTTGTGTAAATTTGTTTTCGTGTTTTCCGTTTTAAAATAATTCTTTATATACCAAATTAAATTCCATTTTTATTTGGTGAAAGTTTGTTTTATTTCTCCGGACAATTCCTCTTAAATAAATATTATTTTCGGTAACTAAAATAAAAGTGTGTTAACAAAAATCTTGGATACTTAATAATACATTTTAAACGATATCACTCACAAAGATTTAAAACCATTTTAAATAAAAAGTTACCATAGTAAATAAGTGTTTGGAGGTTGCCGTTTTTGGAAAGAAAACATCGTGAAGCTTGGAAGTTGGTGTCTTCGAGAACCGAGATAGCAGTTGGATATTAGTAACAACAATAGCCGAGTGAACATTGCCTGCCTCCAGCTGAAGTTTGAAGACATCATTCAATCGACAGGAAGGACTGTATATGTGAGTTTTAAATTTTATAACCCTGTTATTGGTGTTTCCCTGCAATTTATATTAGTTATATGTTATTAATTAAGAATTTCAATTATTTACTTGTGTAAACACCTGTGAAGCTAATAATTTTCTTTTCTTTTTCTAAATTTTCATTTTGATCCAAACATTAAAGTTTTCTTAATTATTTGACATCTTTTGACAGCTTTACTTGTTTTTCACTTAAGTTCTTTAACGCATGCGTTAGAAAGCAAATTCTATTCAGAGCAAATTTTATACGTTAAATTCAATTACATATAGGATATTTCTTATATTTTAAAAATTTTTATCTTCAACTAAATCCATGAACCCTTTCCCCAATTGAGATGCCTGAGCTAGTACGGTGCAATATAGTAAAAATAACATAAGAGTTAAATAAATACGTCATTCATTATAACATACAGCATCTAAATTTACCTAAAATATAGTAAATATAACTTAAATCCCTGAATTCTATCCCCATATGAGATTAATCTAATATAAATAAATAATTATAATATTACATCTCAATTTATTGGCGCCCAACGTGGGGCACGATTTAGTTTGAAGATTTTGATATAAAAAGCACAAAAAAATTTTATACATATTTAGTTTTTTTTTTTTTTATTTTTTCGTTCATTGTTATTTGTTATTTGTTATTAGTTATTGTTTATTGTGTTTATTAGTGTTAGGATTTTTATAAAAAGGGGCAAATTTAGTTAGTACAACTAGTGAATGCAAGATCGTAGAGTAACTAGATCAGGTAAAGTTTACGGACCTAAAGATATTGAGGTAAAAGAGCGAAGACAGGATCTAGTTACAGAGATGGAACAAGTAGAAAAGAATGTTGAAGCACAAGAAGAAGGAAGTCCAGTTAGAGAAAGCAAAAGCTTAGACGTGGACATGATAATCGCCATGCTGATGAAAGCGGAAGAAAGTAGAAAGGAAGACATGATGAAAGCGGAAGAAAATAGAAAGCAAGACAAGAAAGAAGCAGAAGAAAATAGAATAAAAGCCGAGGAAAATATTGATAGTAAATTTAACAAGCTTGAAGAAAATAGGAAAGAAGCAGAGGAAGAAAGGAAGGAGGATATGAGACGGCTACAAGAAAGTATCGATAGACAACTGAATAAGTGGGAGAACGATAAAGAGAAGTTAGTGCATAAAATGGAGAAAACGAAGGAAGAATTAAGTAACAGCATGCACCGAGAAAATGATAAGTTATGGGGAACGATTATCGACAATAAGGAAGAGGTAGATGACAAGATCGGCAAGTTGGACAAAAATATTAGAACTGAAACCCGTCTAAGAGAAGAGGCTTCTAACGAAATAAATGATAAAGTAGGAAGGATACAAGACATCCACGAACAAATATGTTTCCAGGTGGATAAGAATAAGGATGAGAATAAGAAACAGATAGGGGAAATTAGCAATAAATTAAGAATGTACGATCATGACCTGGAAGAGTTGAAAGAACGAGAAACACCTCGAAATTTTCAAATAGGCTGGGAAAATTGCATGTGGAATCAAGAGATGCCATACAAATTTGAAGGCAAGAAGCAAGAATCGCCAATGCTATTTTTGAAAAATATAGAAGAATATTTTAATGACATTAAGGACAATAAACAAAGAATGCGTTTGGTAAGAAAGATGCTTAAAGGGAATGCCGAACTATGGTACAATTTAGTACAAGAGCAATGTACCGATTATAAGCACTTCAAGGAATTATTTACCAAACAATATTGGAGTGACGTCCAACAAAATGTAATAAGGGAAGAATTTTCAAGGGCGAAGTATGACAAAAACTATGGCACTTCGAGGGAGATTTATGTGATGAAGAAATACCAAATAGCAAGATACTTCACACCACCGATGAATGAACAAGAAATAGTGGATGATCAGAATAGGAGAGTGAATAACATCCAGGTACGAGAAGAGAAGGAGGAACCGAGTTGTGGAAGGATTAGTTGGGTCAATGCTATCGTACATGCATCCCAAGACGAAGAAAAGAACACACAAAAGGACTTTGACAAGATCACAGTTCAAAATTTTTAAATACGAGCTTCCTTGTCAACAATGTAAAGACAAACTACCAACATCCTACGGAATTTTTAGAAATTGAACAAAATTCAGAACCAGAAACTGCAAACATTTTATTACCTTTCGTTAACATTAGAATTAAGAATTTAAATTTATTAGGATTAGTTGATACCGGATCAGAAATTTCATTAATACAGGAAAAATCATCGTAGAGAATAACGATTTATTTAAAGATGAGATCATCAGAATAAACAAAATAGAAGTTATGGCAGCTACGGATAAGAAGCTTAGCACTATAAATAGGATGCTACATACTGAAGCTAAGGTAGGGGAACAGATTTTTCAAACACAATGGTTTATAACTAACAATTTAAAGATGGAGTTAATAATCGGAATGGATATGATTAAGCAATTAAGATTGATTATCGATGCACAATATATGAAGATAAGAATTGGTAAAGATGAATTAAACTGGGTACAGCCCTACAATAAAAGATTAAATTTATATAAACCGCATATCCAGTATTTGAAGGTGGAAAGAATTATAAAGGATGAGCAATTCGATATCAATCACATTGGTTACAAGCAAGAAGTTATAAACATTATACAAGAAAATTTGGTGTTGATAAATGAAGAACCTAGCGTAGCAAGTAAATATGTACAGAAAATTGAGGTGTCTAGATGAATCTAAAATTTTCATACTTCTATAAGTTATTCTTATTTCAAAATTTAATTTTAATAGGTAGGTCAATTAAAGAACTTAATATTTTCTTGTACAAAAATATCTTCATTCTTAAATTGGGGAATTTGAGATGTTTTGAAAGAGGTAATAGAAGTATCGGACAGCTTATATGACATTTGGGTCATAAAAAGGGGTAATTTCTGGCTCGATACAAGTGCGAGACACAATTTTACATAAATCTGGTTCACGATGTGTTTAAAATAAATTTATTTGGTATAAATTGATCTGAATATCATTTGCTAAGTTTGGTTTCATCATAAAAAGCAATTTGCTGCTACCAAAATTGTCAAGAATGTTAGATATCACCATTTTCGTAGAGTCATTTTAGTAGTGAAATTTTTACAATAAAATTCAATTTTTCAAAGGTAATTTGGCAAGTAGACATTTCACAGGTGTTTAAACATGGACTATGTAGTTAGGATTATGTTAGGGATAAGGTATGTTTAGTTTTTAAAAGCAGGAAATACAAAAATTTGGTAAAAGGGTTATAATATGGACAGTATAGACAATTTTCGCACACATTTTGTTAGTGAATTAGTGACAAAATTATAATACATGATTCATAAGAAGAAAAACATTTAGAACATTTTGGCATACAAACATTTATAGTGCCGTACAATTTTATAGTGTAAAAATTCTAAAAGAGTGTTAGACGATGAGACTTTTTCAATGCAAGACTGAATAACATTATGCATTGCAAATAAGTAGTGAGAACAATAAAGACAAGTTGTACAAACCTTAAACATAACATTTTAAGTGCTAAAAACATTTTTTAATATGAATTTATTTCATATTTAAATGTAAGTATGGTTACGTTGTAAATTTTAGATTTTTCACATAATTTTATACTTTTTCCACATTATTAGATTTAGTTTTTGCTCTTAAAGCAAATAATAGATGTTCTTTCACAATATAAATAAGTTTTTATAAGGATACAGCGTTTTTATCCGCAAAATTTGCTAAATCTAAGGTGAAGTCTAGACAAATTTACAAAAGCTTAAAATTTTCAATAAATTAAATGTTTCGAATTTAAAAGATATGTTTTCTTATGTAAATTGTCCTCAGAATTCCATTTTCGCAAGTAATTTTAGTGTAGCTTGTAAGTGTGTATAGTTAATAGCTTATTTTGATTAGATTAAATTGTTTCGTTTATTAGTGGTAGGAATTATTGCTTATTAGGTGTCCTTTTATTCGAAATTTCACATAGTTTTCATTTCCGTTTTTAAATTTCATTTCCGACCATGTATAAGAAAGTTACGGCCAAAATTCCATTTATGTACAATTCTTAATTTTGATTATCCAATCACATTCATTGTAAATTTTGCAATATGGCTGTAAAAAAGTTGAAATTTCTGTAGCAACCAGAAACCTATAAAAGCATGCGCTCAGGAAATCATTCTCTCTAGAATTTGTTCAAAAAGTGAAAAATTAAAACAGTGTTGCTAGATTTGTGTTTACTTAACCTAATTTATTATCGTCGAGAAAGTTTACGTTACGAATAATTTCGAGAGCACTTGTTTTTATATCAATCGGTTAAAATTAAATAGTTCGGTCACCGATACCTGTCGTTGTTAATAACATAATTCTGTACGATTAATTGATGTCACGATTTTGTGTAAATTTGTTTTCGTGTTTTCCGTTTTAAAATAATTCTTTATATACCAAATTAAATTCCATTTTTATTTGGTGAAAGTTTGTTTTATTTCTCCGGACAATTCCTCTTAAATAAATATTATTTTCGGTAACTAAAATAAAAGTGTGTTAACAAAAATCTTGGATACTTAATAATACATTTTAAACGATATCACTCACAAAGATTTAAAACCATTTTAAATAAAAAGTTACCATTGTAAATAAGTGTTTGGAGGTTGCCGTTTTTGGAAAGAAAACATCGTGAAGCTTGGAAGTTGGTGTCTTCGAGAACCGAGATAGCAGTTGGATATTAGTAACAACAATAGCCGAGTGAACATTGCCTGCCTCCAGCTGAAGTTTGAAGACATCATTCAATCGACAGGAAGGACTGTATATGTGAGTTTTAAATTTTATAACCCTGTTATTGGTATTTCCCTGCAATTTATATTAGTTATATGTTATTAATTAAGAATTTCAATTATTTACTTGTGTAAACACCTGTGAAGCTAATAATTTTCTTTTCTTTTTCTAAATTTTCATTTTGATCCAAACATTAAAGTTTTCTTAATTATTTGACATCTTTTGACAGCTTTACTTGTTTTTCACTTAAGTTCTTTAACGCATGCGTTAGAAAGCAAATTCTATTCAGAGCAAATTTTATACGTTAAATTCAATTACATATAGGATATTTCTTATATTTTAAAAATTTTTATCTTCAACTAAATCCATGAACCCTTTCCCCAATTGAGATCCCTGAGCTAGTACGGTGCAATATAGTAAAAATAACATAAGAGTTAAATAAATACGTCATTCATTATAACATACAGCATCTAAATTTACCTAAAATATAGTAAATATAACTTAAATCCCTGAATTCTATCCCCATATGAGATTAATCTAATATAAATAAATAATTATAATATTACATCTCAATATATATATATATATATATATATATATATATATATATATATATGCATATAGCTGTAATTTCATTGTAATAATCCTTTCCCACAAGAGAAAGTTGTTTGCTGCGTTAAATATAAGGTAACAATAGTTAAATTAATTTACTGGTTGATTAATATTCATGTATCTCATAGTCTAAAGTCGTTTTGAATTAGAACTAAATACTCCAATATCTAAAGTTTGTCCTACAAAAAAAACAAACCATCACGTTCCAACAATAAATATTTGTGAGGCCAACCAACTAATACCGCCCAATTTCTTATATATGGTGCCACATAACATACATAAATTTTCTTATATATTGGTGCCTAAAGGTTATTCCACCTATACACAATTCCGGGTGCGTCTTGGGCCAATTGGTGCCAGTTGGTTGTTTTACCTATATATATATATATATATATATATATATATATATATATATATATATATATATTGATAATCGGTTCTTCTGGCACCGTGAAACTAATCGTCGAAGTGGCACCCGGAATTTTGTATAGATAAAGTTACGTTTAAGCACCAGTATAAAGAAAAACGTGTATATGCGATCCGGCACCTTGTATATACCAATTTCGTGGGGGTCTGTGGTGCACTGACGTCACAAACAACTTTTGTGCAGGTAGGCAGATAACGGGATTATTTAACACATGCGTTTGCAGAAATCCTAAAACAGATTTGATGCTTTTGTAAAATGTTCGATCACTTTTTCCCGTTATTATAAAGAATTTATTTAAACGTACACTTTTTTTGATAATTTTGCAGGTTGAAAAAAATTAAACATTGTTAATAAATAAATTATGCTTTTTCAGCAGTTTACTAATTGGTTTTATAGTCACTCGCGTTGAGATTTTGAATATCTAGCACTTAAATTAAATTAATAATTTATGAATTTTCACCAAAAAATTTGTAATAAAGCCACGAAAACCGCAGTCGATTTTACTAGAAGCAGTCTTATCTTAGGTCGTAATAAGGGAGACAGACAAGAATGATAATACTGAATAATTGATTTATTGGCGTTCCTACTATTACTATTAAATCATAAAAGGTATCGAAAATGCTAAACTGTTCAAACATAAACACACTCAAATACATTCAATAACACAACATTTTTATCTATTAGGGTTAAGGTTTCATTTAAATAATAGTAATTTCATGGTCGCACAGTTCAATTTATTAATCGTAAATGTTGATAAATTACCACAGAAGTTATGATTAAAAGATTTCTTTATTTTACGTACGTTTCGGGAATATTAATTGCAAATATAATAATTATTGTATATAATACAATTAATATTCCCGAAACGTACGTAAAATAAAAAAACCTTTTAATCACAACTTCTGTGGTAATTTATCAACATTTAAGAATTTTATATAAGAGTAATTTCATGGTCGCACAGTTCAATTTTCTGATCGGAAGTGTTGATAAATTACCACAGAAGTTGTGATTAAAAGAGTTTTTATTTTACGTACGTTTCTGGAACATTAATTGCAATTATTATATTATTATAATAATAATTGATTAATTATTAGTAATAATAATTGCAATTAATTTTCCGAAACGTTCGTAAAATAAAGAAATCTTTTAATCACAACTTTGTGGTAATTTATCAATATTTCCGATCAGTAAATTCAACTGTGCGACCAAGAAATTACTATTATATAAAATTCTTATCACTAAAAAATTTAAGTCATCGGCTTATTTTTTTTTTAATGTTGAACTTTACTTTTTAATTGAGCAACAGTTAGTTCTGTTTTTACAAAACTTTTCCAAAAAGTGTTTCATTTCATTCTTATTTGGATATGACGAATCCGGCGGTAAAAAAGGACCAAAATGTTTCTTTATCATTGAAATTTCTACATCTGTCCATCTGTTCTTTGTAATTATTTTATTTTGTACTTTTGAAGTACCTGGTGCTACTATTTTACTGAATTCATGTTGCATCGTATTTCCATCTAGATCAGTCGCAGTTTCTTCAGAATAAATTCCTTTACTAGAAGGTAAACCAGTATCCTTGCCTTGGATTTTATGGATCTCTACATAACAAAATTATAACAAACGATTAGATATATGGAGGGAGTAGAAAAAGTATTTCTCTATACATAAATCAAACATACCTTTAGAGCTAACAGTAATGCGGTACTTCCTATTCTGATCTTGATTCTCATTTCCTTCATCTTCCTCCTCTTCCGAGGAATCCGAAATGGCAGTTTCATCAACATTGATTTCTTCCAAGTTTTTGCCTTTACAGTCTAAAATTTCACCCTTTTCTAATTTCAGTAAAATTCTAGACACTTTTGCTACCATCATCACATCTTTTGGTAGCCGATAGAACTGCTTGTGGGTTTTCTCGGTGTGACACATAAAGGACGCCAGCTGGCCAATTTCGCTGTTTCTTAGGTCCATAAGCTGCATCATTGTAGCTATGTGCTTTCTCAATCTACAGCTTCTTATTAGAGCCGGTTCCTTCGCTCCACAACTCCGGGAATACTTTATTTGCACATAACTTCCATTTATCCAATATTCTGATCCATGTGGCATGACAAAAATACTTGTTTTGTGAATCTATGTACTTGATTCGCTCTTTTATAAGGATATCAACAAAACCTTGGATATCGCGAGGTATTAACACTAAAAGTTCCTTAGAACCTTTCCCAATTGTATGTACTTTTTTATAATCTTTGTTAAAAGTACTTCTGTTTTACTTAAAGAACGCATTAGTTCATTAGATTATTGGGCCATATCCGCAAATTCTATAAACTGTATGTCACCCACACGTTATCTGTTATGCACCATTATCAATAAAAATGTAACTTCTGTAAGAATTGTGTATTCCATGATGCTCGTCTGTGTGTTTAGAACAGAAATTGCAGTGTTTCCTTTTTTCAAACAATGTGCCCGTAATTTCACAATATCCTCTGTATGAGGCAGCAACTTTTTCGATACGTTACGGGATTTTTTTATAGTTAAGTCTTTCAGGGCAAGACTACCTAGTTCTCGTACACAATTCGTGTCAATAATCTGGCGTAATACTTTTAAATCATGCAAAATTTGTTGAGCATTTTTAAGAGAATCTTCGTGAACAATTGCATCTTTTTTAGAAAAACGGTACTCCGCAATGTCTATGATATCTTTTAAGGTTTTCCCTTGATGGAGTGCATATGAGGCAGCGCCAAATGACCGTTTCTCTCCAGAAAACTGGCTTACTGATTTTACCGCCACTACCAAGTGGTCAATATGGTCTGGTTTTAAAATATCTGTAATGCAATTTATTTAATATGTTTATCTGGCCAAGATTTTCTAATTTAACAGCTCTGATACAAAACTGTCAACCCGACACTTTTCTAGTAAATTCTTCAAGTACTACAATGCCATTAAGTACATCCGGCTCATTAAAATATATTAAACTTGTTGAAAGTACCTAATTATGCAAATTTCAAGAAATGGGTAATCTTTCAATATTTGTTGAATACTATTTAAAAGGTCTGTTCTTTTGTTACTCTAATGACTATAGTGATGAGCAATCAACAATGGAACGAAAGATAGAAAATTAATCTCGTATGTATATTGAAATTTAGTTAATTCTTTAGTTAATGATAAGAATTTTGTCGGCCTGTTTCAAATCTTAGGCATAGATACATGAGGTAATTAAAAAATTTAGAGATTCGGTTAAATGGGAAAAAAGTTGCAATTTTATGAGCCTAAATTAACGACACTTTCAGTTGGAAAAAGTTCATGGCTTACAAGATATTTTAAAAAAAGTAAAATTTTGCATTCTGTTTAAATCTAAATAACTCTGTATTATCGATTTGAGAAAAAAAATGTATGGGAAAAAATGGTAGTGTTTTTTACGCTTGATCTACTGGCGTCTCCACCTTTGTATTATCTGTTGTTATTCCAAAGTTACGATATAAACCTTTGTTTTTTTTAAGTGGAAGGTATAGTAAGCTGTGCCTTTATCAGTTGTGCTTTTTTTTAAGCTTTGTAACGATATCAGACAATATGTATTTATTTTTAAAAATAACAAAGTTATAACGATTTTATTATTGATGTACATTTGGCCATGGAAAAAAAGAATTAATTATTATGGTGTTTGGCGGTTTTACACCCTTGTCAATTTGCCATAATAAATACAGTTTTTTTTTAATTTCAAACGTTGATGAGCGAAAACAAGTTTAGTAATTTTTCCATTAATGTTGTAGAATCGTTATTATTACGAATACTACAAAATGACACGAATAAAAATTTTAAACATTTTAATGCGTAACATGTTGTACATACAAAACTTCTGGCTCGCTAGAGTTGCAACAAACTTAGATTTTTTTAAGTGCCAATAATAGTTGGCTTTGACATTTTTAAAGACTTTTTTTTTCTATTTTTAACGATATAAGGTTTGCTACATTTACTTTGATCAATAACGCGATACAGGGATTTTCGTATTATTGAGAGTGCCATGAAAAAAAAAGTATTGGTGTTCATTGTTTTAGTTGAAATTTTGTAACTTCGTAAATTAAATTAAAGATGTTTTCTAATCGCGGAAAACTTAATATGTTGGAATGTTTTATAGTGTGTAATGAAAATAGTGTTCTTGCTGCCAAACCGTACCAATAATTGTATAAAAATCGGCGTCAACCATCTCTACCGACGTTCAACAATTTATACAGAAATCTGAGGCAGTTTGGTTCCTTTTTGAAACCAAAGAGGGATGAAAACATCATTAACGAGAACATCCAAATAAATGTATTAGCCTACGTTAATCAGAATCCTTCTACTTCGACCCGACAAAATTTCAGCTGGAGTTGGTGTGTCGAAAACAACAGTCATGAGAGTTTTGAAAAAACAAAAATTTTACGCATATGACCCATGATTAGGACAGACACTCCATTCAGCAGACCAAGCTGCAAGAATTGCGTTTGATAACTGGTACATTAATATTATTCAACATAATCCAGAGTTTCAAAATCATATTTTGTGCACTGATGAAACCAAATTTACTAACTGCGGCGCAATAAACATTTGTGTATGCAAGAAAATCCTAGGATACTTCGTGAAAGACGGCTTCAAAGAAAATTTAGATTCAATGTTTGGTGCAAAATTATTGGATCGCGTATTCTTTCATTTACGACGAAAATTTGACAGACCAGCGTTATCTTGAGTTTCTACAGAATGAATTTCAAGATATGTTAGATACCTTGATTTGGAAACAAGACGTAATTTAAGCTGGTTTCAACACGACGGTGCTCCGCCGTACCACGAACTGCAAGTGAGAGAGTACCTAAACCAACTGTTTCCAAATTATAGATAGTAACGAGCCGGTCCCTTGAGAACCAAGAACGCCAGATCTTTCACTTTTAGATTTTTTTCTTTTTGGTACTCTAAAAAATTTGGTTTATCAGTGAACTTATGCGACAAGAGAAGAAGTACGTGATGCTGTAATACATGCTTTTCGCAATTTAGATAGTAGGAAATTACGGAAAGCTGTAAATTCCATTGTAAAAAGATGCCGCTTGTGTGTAAAAAATAATGGTGGACATTTTGAACCTTTGCTGAGATAGATTAATTTTTTACATGCCATTACTTCAATAGTCGAAATTTAAATTTCAATAATCCCTAGTTTCTTTGCGTTCTTGTTCTATTTGAGGCCCTAATTTTTAGGTGAAATGTTATAATAAACTGAGTAATTAATTTAACAGGAAAAAAATGTTTTTCCATGGTACATTCTGTTTTTGCTAGTCTCAATAATACAATAATCCTGTATCGTTATAAAGAGAAAAATTTGTTTTTTTTAATGTCAACGCTATTACTGCTACTTAAAAAAATCTAAGTTTGTTCTAACTCAAGCGAGCAGGAAATAGTATGTACATGTTACGCATTAAAATGTCCAAAATATTTTGTTGTATTGCTAATAATAACGATTCTACATTTAAAAGAAAAATCACAAAACGCTCTTCAACGTTTGAAATTTTAAAAAAAAAGGTATTTATTATGGCAAGGGTGTAAAACTGCCAAAAACCATAATAATTAATTCATTTTTTCCATGCCCAACTGTAAATCAATAATAAAGTCGTTATAACTTTGTTATTTTTAAAAACAAATGCATCCATGTTTGATAACCTTACAAAGCTTAAAACAATGCGCATCTGATGAAGACAGAACAAAAGATAAACACTACCGTTTTTTCCTCTACATTTTTTTTCTCAAATTGATAATAACAGAGCTATTTAGAATTAAATCAAATACAACATTTTAGTTTTTATGAAATATCTAGTAAGTCATGAACTTTTTCCAACAACTGAAAGTGTCGTTAATTTAGGTTCATAAAATTGCAACTCTTTCACCATTTAACAGAATTTCTATTTCTTGTAGTTTCCAAGTTGCCAATGCTTAAAGTGAAAAAAACTCGCCCTGTCTATGCAAGCTACAAATTACACAAATTGGAGATCTTTTAATATTTATTGAAAACTGCAAAGTTCATATTTTTATTGACCTCGATTATTGTAGTGAAGTGAACGCAATCATAAAAAGTTAAAGTTTTATTAAAACTGATAACAGTAATGAAACAAAAGAAAGGAAATTAATCACTTTTAATATTTTTAATACTATCGTTAAAGGTAAGAGAATTTAGTACTCCAATTTCCAATTTTAGGCATATATTATTAAGCAAATTAAAAATAACGTAAAAGAGAAAAAAAAATTAATATTTTATAAACGGAAGTAGGTATTCATGAGATGCCAAAGGAGTTATTATTTATAATGTTAAGATGAATAATTTTATTACTGAACATATTTCGTAAACAAATTTTGAGTTTTTGACTTTAAAATTAAAAAAAAATTCCATTTAACTGAAATAATAATAGATATGATTAAAATGGAAAATATTTTTGGTATTTAGTTGCATAATTTTTTCATTAAACACAATCAATAGTAATTAAATAAATTGAGTCAATATTAATTGCCCATTGAGTCATTATTCAATGATTCATTATCAAAGCATGATACTGAGTATAACAACAAAAAAGTTTTATAACACACAAACAAATAAATTATTCGTAAGTTTGCTTATAAGCCGTGCATGCGCGGCTTTTTTTTTATCTTACAATCTATAAAATTGTACGCATGCAAATTAAAAAAGTGGTACACAAAAAACAGGAAATCCGTTAATTAAATGTTAAAAACGACAAAAGCGACGGGTACTTTTAATTTTATTAAAGTCCTCAAATTTTATGCATGCAAAGTGCAATTACCGGAAATAGACAAGAATTTAAAAATTCGGTTCTTATGTTTACCACAATTTCAATAGTCAACAAGTTATAATGCAATGTAAAGGTTTTGTTAAAACTGGTAACACAGGTAGAATAAAGAAACTAAATTTCGATATTTTACTTGACTATAAACGCTTGAGCAACGTCAAATTTTAGGCGTCCACAAATAAGCTAATTGAATAGTAATAGTAAAAACAACGTTACATATTAAAATATAATTTTTTAATACTTTGAATCGTAAGGAAAGTTCTCACGTTTAGTAAAATAAACCATTTATTCCTCTCATCACTATTGTTACAAAAGATGTAACGTACAAATTTTAAACATTTTTTCAAACGACAGATGTTATTTGCAGTAATAAATGAATACAAAGAGTCGTAAAAGGGGAGACCTGAAATAAACAACAACTGGTTAACCTTGTAAGGCACGTGTTTTTAAGTTTCTAGTGCGACAACGCAAATGGTGCTACTAAGATCATTCTCTTAGACTTTCCGATGGAAGCGCCGTCTTCAGATCTACAGCGTGAACTAAAATCGCAATTTGATAGATATACGTTCGTTGTGGCACCCTCACCAAATTTTATATTTAAGTTCATGTAGTATGGTATTACCCAAATACGAGGCAAAACGCACTGGCACCAAAAAAAGGTGCCACAACGTATATACTGGTGCCAGAACGAACGTATATGCTACAAAATGGTGCCACTACGAGGGTTTATATATATATATATATATATATATATGACATATATGTATGGGGTGTAAAATTAGTGCATAATTCTTATGTCGCTCGGTAACCATTTTAGATGGAGAAAATCTCTAAATATGAAAGTTATGTATTAGCTTCTTCTAAAATCGTCCACAATGCTACAGGGTGTTGCATTTTCGGATATCGAACTTAGATATTTTAAATTGAATACCCTGTATATTTTTATATACTGTCACCAATTGCCTATCTGGTAATGTTTTGTTTTTTTAAGGAGGATCAGCAGTTACGGAGTTATTCAACTTTTTAGGAAAAATATGACGTATGTAAACACAACGAATAAAATCTGCAGCGGCCACATTGTGACAGATTAATCAAAACTATTTTGTCAAACGTTTCTCAACACCATCTACTCTAATCCAAAATATTAAAAGTTAAGTTCCGTTGTATAGGGTGTGTGGTACGGTGGTACAATAACTTAACATTTCGATTGGCCATTTTTTAAATACAACAAGTAGTTGGAGGAGTTTGGTACACAATGTCCTTTATACAGCCCCAAAGGAAAAAATTTGGTGCAGATAGGTCTGGAGACCTAGTAGACCTATTCTGTGAACCACCTCGTCCAATCCAATAACTAGGGAATCTAATATTTAAAAAATTTCAAACATTCAATATCGAATGTGGAGGTGCACCATCATGTTGGTACCGCAATCTAGGTACACTATTTTCAGGGACGCGTTGCAGTAACTCGTTCAATTCATGTTCAAGGAAGTGGAGGTTCATTTGACCATTAAGATGGTTTTCAAAAAAAAAATGTGGACCAACAACTTGTGTGCCAATAATTCCACCCCACACGTTTATTGACCACTGATGATGATCAAACGCTCTCAGAAATTCGGGCTTATTGGTAGCGTAATGATAGGAATTTCGCTGACTAGGGAGGCTTCTGTTACTAAAAGTTGCCTCATCGATAAAAATGGCAAAGTTCATAAAATCTAATTCGGCATTCAATTTATTATTAATCTTCTCACAAAATTGCCTCCGGCTTTCTAAGTCTTACGGATAAAATTTCTGGTGGTTTTAGATATGGTAAGAATGGAATTTATTACTTTTCAAAATACGGTGTGCAGCTGTATTATTTGCATTAACAAGTTGTTGAGAAAATTTGCGTTTTCCTCATTGGTTACATGTGTTGTACGCATACGTTGTATAAATTAACGCTGCCTGTTTCAAACCGCCTTTTGAGTTTTTTGAAGCTAACTTCAGGTGGGTGTCTTTTGCCAGGATAGTTCTGATCATAGCTAGTTTACTGCGAATTAATATGACAGATAATTGTATTTGTTTTTTGCAGTTGCTTGCACAGCCTTCCCAAACATTCCAGTTATTCATAAAACTTTTTTTTTTATGATTGTGGACCTGAACAGGCTAAATAAGGCCTATCGTGCTAAAGCACTCAGGAACACTTAGGAGGATGGATAGAGGGATAATGAATTGCCAATGGATGCTTATGAACAGCTACCTTAAATTTTCTCATATCATAAGTGAGAGGAAAACGGGAACTAGGGAGATCATTCCAGAGTTTAGAAGCCGTGTAGAAAAATGTGGATTGCGCCCGTTTGGTACGACAAGTGGAAATTTGTACTGCATACTGATGATGTGAATGAGCGAACCGAGTGTTTCTCGCAAAGATAGCCGGAAATGGTATCAAAGAATGTAATTCACCAGCACAATAGCCGTTGTAATAACGATAATACAAAGAAAGAACTGAAACCATCCTTGTATGCTCAAGGGACTGTATGTGAGAAGTTAAGGACGGGTCATTTATAAACCTAATCGCTCTCTTTTGAATACGATCAACGATATCGAGAGCGTATTGGGGAGCACTAACCCAAAGGTGAGAATTATATTCCAGATGAGGCCGAATTTGGGCCTTATACAGCAGAAGGAGTTGTGGAGAAGTAAAGTACTGCTTAGATCTGTACAAAAAGCCTATTTTACGAGCAGCTGTTTTGGTAGCTGACAGAAGATGGTCAACCCATGAGAGATTTGAAGATACAGTCATACTCAACAGAGTAATAGAGTTTGAAAACTTAAGAACTGAGCCATTCATACTTACAACAGGAAACGATCGGACATAAGGCAACACTGAGTTTTGTTAGCATTAAATTTAACTAGATTATTGCTTCCCCATTCGAGAATACGTTGAATGTCTTTGTTGACTGAATTTGCCATTTCAGCTTTAATTTCTTGATTTGACATAGAAGGTGGATTATCACTATGAGTAGACTGAGATGAACTAAAGTGAAGAGTGCTATCGTCAGCAAAGCAATGGATGGGGTTAGTTGTTGAAGAAATAAGGTCGTTTATGTACAGCAGAAAAAGTGTAGGCGCTATAACGGATCCCTGTGGTACGCCCGCGTTAATGCTAACTTCTTTTGAAAAAAAGCCATCAACTACGACACGTATTCGTCTTTTATCAAGGAAACTAGAAACCCAGTTGATGAGCGTATCATTTAACCCAAACGAGCTGAGTTTGGCAAGTAAACACTTATGCCAAACTTGGTCAAATGCCTTTGAGGTATCTAAAGCGACTACAACTGTTTCACCGGACTGCTCTACTGTATTGTTCCAAACTTGGGTCACATATGAAAGAAGATCGCCTGTTGAACGACTTTGCCTAAACCCATATTGGTGGTCACTAAGGAGTTTGTAAACTGCAATAATTTAAAAAAATGTCAACCTTAGGTATGGAAAACTCAATATAAAATCGAAAGAGAATTTTTATCTGAATCACTTACAAAATACGGGGTATTCCATTTAAAAACATTTAGTCATGGCCAATCGAAATATTAAGTTATTGTACAACCGTAGCAAACGCCCTGTACAGCGGAATTTAACTTTTAATTTTTCGGATGACAGTAGATAATCTTGACAAACGTCATATTTTTACTGGAAAGTTGAATAAGTCTGTAACGGTTGATCCTAATTAAAAAACAAAATAATACCAAATAGGCAATTGATGACAGAGTAAGAATATTTAAAAATATACAGGGTGTTCAATTTAAAATATTTAATCTGGAAACTGGTATCCGAAAATGCAACACTCTGTAGAATTGTAGATATTTTTAGGTCAATAAAATAATTCCTATGAATACTTTAAGCCCATGATGAACAATTTAAAACTGGCATGGTTTGTCACATTTGAGTGAAATCATTTACGGATTATGATGTAAAAGTTAGAGACCATAATTGTTTTACAGTAGCAGCTCGGGGAGCATCACATCCTCAACTATAAAGACTCATATTTTGCCTGTAGTATTTCATAATTTATCAGATTATTATTCTCATTTCATAATTAGGAATTGGCTACTGTTCTCGGTTGAATTTCATTGCTGCCTATAAACAAAGAAAGATATATCTCCTTCACGAAAGTAATAGAAGGCACTAAAATTAAGTTTAGATTTATTGACTTATTTAGACTTATGAGTTGTAGCATTGAAAAGTTATCAGAATATTTGGAAAATGGTAAAAAACCATTACCAGAGCTGAGTGTAACAATGATGAAGAATTTTCTCTACTAGTCCGCAAAGTCGTATTTCTCTATGAGTATATTGATACTTGGAGTAAATCAAGCGAGACCAGCCTCCCTCCCGAGGAGACATTTTACAGTCAGCGTTTAGAACAAAGTTAACATTAAATCGTTGGTTGAATACTCGGATTTTTACCTAAAAGAGATGTTCTGCTTTTAGCTGACACTATCAAAAATTTTCGTAAAACTTGTTTAAGTACTTACAAACTTGATCCCCTTCACTAATGTACGGCCCCCGGTTTAGTATTCGATGCCATGCTTAAAATGAAGCAAGTAAAGTTAAAACTATTCACAGACATTGATATGATAATGTTTATTGGAAGAGGAATTAGAGGCGGTGTGGCTCAATGTTCTAATCAGTATGCTAAAGCTAACAATAAGTACATGGGGGAAATTTTGATCCCACTTCCGAAAGTGTGTATTTAATGTACTACGATGTAAATAACTTATATGTAGCCGGTATGTCAGAATTTTTACCAGTTGGTTACTTTTCTTTTGTGGATGAAGCCAATTTTGAAACTTTGGATTTAATAAACCACCCTCATCATTCAAAAATTGGTTATATAATCGAATATGATTTAGACTATCCGATAGAATTACAAGAGAGTCACAGCGATCTACCACTGGCACCCGAACATATGATTCCACCTGTACCTGATTCAAACTCCAAAATTAAAAAAAACTGCTTAGAGTGTATCCAAACGTAATTACATAATTCACTATAGAAATTTACAAGTATATTTAAAATATGGATTGAAGTTGGTAAAAGCACACCGTATATTACGTTTTAAACAATCCCGGTGGGTAAAAAATACATCGATTTAAGCACCACCATGCGTTAGCAATCTCAAAATGAATTTGATAATTTTTTTTATAAATTAATGATTAATAGTGTTTTTGGGAAACTGATGGAAAATGTACAATAATAACAATAATAGTAATAATAATAATACTAATAATCTTACCAGAGAACGGGATACAACAAGACTCATCTCTAAGCGTAGTCCTATTTGCGGTAGCAATTAATACATTGGTATCCAATGTAGGTCTAACTATATGTAAAAGCATATATGTAGATGGCTTAGTGATTTTCTATGCTGCCAACGGCCTGAAAAAAATAGAGCAAGTTCTTCAAACAAATCTAGACTGCTTATATCAACAATCAAACAAAATAGGTTTTACTTTTTCACATAAAAAAACCTTTAGTATTCATTTTTGTCGATTGAAGAAATGCAACCAAGAACCTTAAAATAGGAGGAAAGGTAGTAAAGAACGTATCCTTATTTAAGCATACAAAGTAAGACCAATTATGGGTCAACTATATACTCAGCAGCTAGACCGACACATTTAAAGAAGTTGGAATCAGTACAACTGCAAGGATTACGAATCGCTATAGGAGCTTTTTGTACAAGTCCTTATCCCTCAGTATGTTGCGAAAGCAGGGTATTCCCTCTAAAATATCAAATGGATTTAAACCTGCTTAAATACGGTCTGAAAATATGGTCACAAGATAATCATCCATTAAAAAGCATAATATTCAAACCTCAACATACAGACCTAATTTATGAAAATAAGCGTACTATCACAAAGCCCACTAGAGTAAGAATTAAACATGCTACATCGCATTACAAAATAAACTTACCAAGTATCTATCAAAATCCAGATAAAGAAGCTCCTCCGTGCCTCTTTAAGGTTCCGGAAATCCACTTAGAATACAGCACCTATAGAAAAGTAAACATTGATTATCAAATCTATAAAAATATATTATACGGTATATTATGTACTTACCAAAATGCAACCATAATATATTCGGACGGTTCGAAAACAAAAGAAGGTGTAGCTGCTGCTTTCTAATCAAACTGTAATTCGCACTACTGGACACTACTACGCACTTCAGGTTTCTTTATGGCAGGATTGTACGCGATTTGGATGTGTTAGAGGGATATAGAGTACATGACCAGAGATATGTTCCTAATATGTACAGACTCCATGAGTGCTTTACAAAGCCTATCAAATATGCTTAACACCGATCCTTTAGTACAAATTATATTGAATCTGCAACATTGGTTAAGGAATGAAAATAAAATAGTTAAATTTGTATGGATTCCGAGTCACATAGGTATAGACGGTAATGAAATTGCCGATGGAAAATCGAAACTGGCAACAAAAGGAGAATTGTGTCAAGGTATAGCATTTCGGTCCGATGATATCCTAATCGACATAAAAATGACAATTGAGCAGGTCTGGCAAAGACAATGGACCAATGACACATCAAAACTTAAAGAAATTAAACCAAATGTCCAAAAATATGAATACAAGCTATCACTAACGAGAAGAGAACAGTCTGTGCTTACCAGATTGAGGATCGGTCATACCAGAATTACGTCTTCTTATATGATATCAGGTGCTAGGAGGAAAAAGTGTGACCATTGCCAAAACATCCTTATGTGAAACACGTTTTATGTGAATGCGGAAGATACAGTGATCTTCGAAATCAACTTAGAATGCCCAACGAAATAGCGAACTAGAACTAAACCTTACGAAACAGTTATTGAATTCTTAAAACGGAGTAACCTTTTTAACGATATTTAAGATAGAAAGACGGAATGCTAGCGACAATAGCCATAGCAGCTAACGCGCTAAAAAACAAAAAGATAATAATGTTTAAAATGTTTATTGTCTTTAATTTATACCTAATATTAGATCTAACCAAGTTACATTTGAACTTATCGGTCGGTTCCTATTGTTTTACAAAAGTTTATTTACAATTGATTTTATTAGCATATTTCATTTTTCTCTTATTAAATAATTAGTTTATTTATGTATTTATGTATCACTTTAAAACATATTCAAATCGTATAGTGTATTATATTTTATTTGTTCCCACTTAATAACTGATATTTTGTACCACAATAAGAGAGCGGGTTAATGTACGTCCGAACTCCACGAGCATCAGACTAACAATAATAATAATAATAATAATAATAATAATAATAATAGTAATAATAATATTTATTTAACCACATCAAAATATTGCAATTTTTTGTGGAATGTCAAAATCCTTAAATACAACAGCATTGCATAGCTGTACAAGGAAACCTAAATATATCACGTTACAATTAGTATTAACCAACAACATGTAACTAAAAGTGTAAACGACATTTAAGAAACATCAATTAAAGAATAAATTTATCTTGAAAATAATCTTCTACTGTATAGTAACACTTATGAGTAAAGTAGGTATGTCTTAATTTGGCTGTTAAAAGATTTATAAGACAGTAGTTTGACTGAATTTGGCAAAATATTGTAATACTTCAACTGTAACGAATTTTTTTGAGATTTTGATAAATTTAAATTTCTAGTTTCATAGGTATGTATATCTGAACGTGTCAACATGTTATCTTTCATGGCATGAGTCTCTAATAGTGTGTAATAATGACTAATGTAGTGCCATAATACCTAAGTTGATAAAGGCATTGAAACAGTGTTCTCTAAAACTCAGACCTGCTAATAACCTTATCGCACGTTTCTGTAATCTAAAAACACGGATAGCTTCAGGTGACTTAACCCACAGCACAACTCTGTAAACAATATGAGAGTGGTAAAGATAATAATATACAGTTTTGAGTACTGAACCTGCAACAATATTATTCAATCTTCTGATTAAAAACAGTATGCTTGAGAGTTTCTTACACAGTTTGTCGATATGGCTAGACCAGGAAAGACGGGCAGTCGATATAAACTCCTAATATTTTCACACTATTTTGTTGCTCATTGCTTTGAATTGCTAAGAATTAGTAGGGATTGAGTTTTTTCTTTGTTTAGCTTTAATCTGTTTGCTGTAAACAAGCATTCGGCTTTACCAAGGTCGATTTCACTATCCTGCTCCAAATTGTTGAGTTATAACTGGTATTTATGAGAGTCGTATCGTCAGCGAATTGAATACATTTACTAGGACTAAGAAACCAATTTAAATCATTTACGTAAATAATGAAAGGAGAGGACCCAAAACAGAACCTTGAGTTATTACAGAAAACCAGTTGTTTTCTATTCTCAACGTAAGATCGCAGTAGTTCTAAGCAATTTCCTCTAATACCATAGTAATGTAGTTTACTTAGAAGAATGTTATGTGATACGCAGTCAAAGGCCTTAGACAGATCATATAAAGACAGATGTATATGTTCTTTTTTCTTCTGGACCCTGTACAATTTCGTTAATAATGGAAAGTACAGCTTTAGATGTACTGAGACCCTTCGAAAACCTAATATCTTTTGAGTAATATCTTTTGGGTAATGCATGGTGGGATTAAGCGTGGGTATGGTCAGGATAGGATCGGAAGGAACGGAGTTAGGGTTCTGAGGGGGAAAATACTACCCTAGCATTCGCCTTAGCAGCCGCACATAGTATGCATATACGCAGTGACCATGCCGCTACATGTGTACGAGGAAAACCCCCTGAAAAAAGCTCATACAAGGTAGACAGTAACGGGACTCTAACCCACTATCTCCCGAATGCTAAGCAGATCGTGTCACCACTACGCTACCAGCTCGGTTATTTACTTTAAAGTACTGCATTAAACTACTCTTGGTAACAGTTTCAATAGTTTTTGATATTACTGGTATGATAGAAACAAAACGGTAGTTTTAAACGTTACCCTTGTTGTCCTTTTCGTATAAAGGTAAAACCTTACTAATTTTTAAAACATCGGGACAGGCCCCTTCTCGAAAACACCGGTTTATCAATATGGTTAAAGAGAAAGCCAATACATTTTACTATTCATACCGTAATAATTGAGAATTGCTCAGAGAATTTATAACATTAACAATATCCCTTTCAGTAAGTGCATCTATTTCGAAAGTGATATCCTGAGACGAAAACGATTTAAGTAAGGCTATAGCGTCAAATTTACTGGGGTGTAGTGTACGGGTAGATTGTTCCGAAAATGAAATAAAATAATTATTGAAACTGTCTGGACAAATGCTATGCTCAGCGTTCACAAAATTGTCTAGAGGTTTATTACGTTCATTGTTTACCAACATCCAACTGGTCTTATGCTTATTACTTGATTTTTGAATGAAGTTATTATAAAACGATTTTTGGGTAATTTTTAAGTTTCTGTCTATAATATTTAGGCAAAGCGACGGACAGTGTTAATAGTTGTTTATTCCTATTACAATTATACATACTTTTTATCAGCAATAGCATATCACGTATATCAGCTAATTCTTTGTTAAACCAGGAGTTATTGTGCTTACGGATATTAGAACGTTTTTTATAAGGAAAGCATTGATCAACAAAGTGTGTGAATATATTTATAAACAAAGACGCTAATCAATTTGCATTTTTAGTTACTGTACAGACTTTAAACCAATCATCTTCTGCCAGATACTGCGTCAGTCCATTATATACCGACAGAGTAAACTTTCCAGTAATAACACACTTTCTATTTGTCACATTACTAGAATTGTCCAAGATGGTCACCCAAGCAAGGATCAATAAATAGTACTACTTCCTATTACACTAACATTATGAAGATTAACTATTATATTATCAATACATGGTGCGTACTTAGGTGTTATTCTGCTAAAATCAGATATAAGCGGTCGTAACCCAAAGGAATTAATTAGATTTAAGAATTTCTAAGCTAGAAGTATATTTAAATAAACCCTATGTATGCAGGCTTCAGTGATTTGGACGTTTCAAAAATTTTTATACAATTTTCTTTATGGTACCACGCTATCTAAGTATTTTCCTAATGCTAAGCTCTTGTACACTGATATAGATAGCCTCATATATGCCTTTTGAGTTCCTAATATCTATGAATGCATTAAATTCGATACATCCGATTATAGTCCTTACAATATCTTTGGAATTCCATTAGCAAATAAAAAAAGTCCCCGGTAAAACGAAACTCAAGGTAAAATTATATTAGAATTTGTAGGACTTCGTGCAAAAATGTATGCTTACATTGATGAAAAAGTTGTAAAAAATCAAAGGGTTCTACCCAAGCAAGCGCCAAACAGATCACAATAAGCGATTATAAACATGTATTGTTTGATGGTAACGTAATAAAGCGATTTCAGCACCTGACAAGGTCCTAGAAACATGATGTATTTACAATCAAAAAGGCTAAAGTAATACTTAATGCTTACGATGATAAAGGATTAGTAAACTTTAATTTCACTGATACTAGACCTTGGGGATATAACTTTAAATAGCGTTTCATTAATTCCTCTTCTGTTCTAGAAAACAATTTTATCATTCAGTAGTATTGAAAACAAATTGAAGAAAGGACTATGGTATAGTGGTGATCAAATCTATAGTAAGTACCTGAAGCGTTCTTTGATGGGGAAGTGTTTCTCTGAAAGTTATTTACTTGTACTGAATGTATTACAACATGTTGTTCCTGATGAGTGTTTTAACTGTGTGCTATAAATTCAAGGTGTACAAATTAGTAAGACATTATTTGCTAAAAAAATTAAATTAGGCAATACCATTAAAAGTTTTATGAAATTGTATGTAAAGGGTACAATTCATTAACTTTTAATGAAGTAGATAGGATCTTATGGATCTTATTATGGTTAAAAGGTTAATTCAATGGTTAAAAGATTGATTCAATGGTTAAAAGGTTGATTTCTCTATTTCAACTCAGTGTATTTCTGCTGTACTGGATGAGCATGGCCAAGTTAATGTCATTTATACTGACTTTGCTAAGGCCTTTGACCGTATTCCACATGCCATTTTCTTAGCTAACTTAGAATATTTTGGTTTTAGTGACTCTTTAATATCCCTGCTTAGATCTTATTTAAAAAAAAAATCGTTCACAACAGTGGGCCCTCTACTATTTTTATTATTCATTAAAGATCTCACCGAAAGATAGACTGTGGAAAATTACATTTTGCTGATGATGTTAAAATATTTGCTCGTATATTATCCGTCAAGTTTGTAAGTTTATTCAACGCCAACTTGACACGATACATGAATGGTGTATTTGTAACCGTTTGTACTTAAATATCCCTAAGTGCAAAACAATTACTTATACCAGAAAAGTAAATTCAATTCGATTTAACTATATAATTCATTCATCCATGCTACAGAGCACCGAGGTTGTTAAAGACTTGGGAATTCATTTTTCCAGTGAGTTATGATCCAATCATCACCTTCATATGCAAACACGAGCTTCTATAACTACGCTTGGTTTTATAATACGTAATTGCAAATCTTTTTGTAACGTAACTGCTTTAAAAAGTTTATTTTTTTCTTTAGTTCGTTCAGAGCTTGAATACTGTTCGCTAATTTGAAATCCTATATACATTAACCAAAAGAATCTTATTGAACTCGTTCAAAAAAAATGTTTAAAGTTATTAGTTTTTAAAATGGACAAAGTGTACCCTCAACGAGGCTATCCATACGACCTTTTGCTTCAAAGATTCAATTTTCATACTTTAGAGCTCCAGCGCCATAAACGTTGTCTTATATAAACTCTTGCAAAATGAAATTGATTGTCCTTGCTTACTTTTATTAATTCATTTTCATGTTCCCTCGTATCTTTACCCACACCACAACATTTTTATTATCCTACACCTAAAACAAATATTTACCAAATCCCGTAGACATTAATGCTTGTACACTTAAGGGTCTTTTAAATGCAATTGACACTTATTATGGCGTGATCATACATTGGGTATGCCGGAAAATGTTAAATTAACTTAGAAATCATTAATTCTGCTTATAAAGACACTCTATTATAACTGAATGCATTGAGGAAGCAGCATATTATGCTAATTATAAGTGTCTCGATATTTTTATTAAAATATTATTAGAACAAAACATCAGCTATAAGTTTCAACCATGGGAAAACGAGGATAATCATAAAATATACAGCCGGATATTAGTAAACATTCATAAAGGTGAAACCAATAAAATTTCTCTCTTGGGATGGACATATGGGTCAGATTCAGGAATATGGGCATCAAGTAATTTAAATGATTATAGAAGTACTTTAGATTCACTATATAAGATGAAATTTTAGTGAAACGTTTTTTATGTAATATTTAGCGAACTACAATAAAGTATAATTATTTTTTTCATCTAAAAGCTACGTCCTTTGATACAAACTATTCCTATCGATATACAGGGTAATTCGCGAGCCACTGTACATACTTGCGGTGGATGTAGAATACAACTAGCCCATTAACGAATGGCTATTAAAATTGACCAATTCAGCCTAATTGCGGAAATACAAGGTGATTTCCTTTTTTTAATAAAATCCATATCACCCTATATCTTCTCTACTGTTCCACGGATGTACTTCAACTTTTAGACTAAAAGTCTACGTTATAATACCAACTTTTTCAGGTAGTAAAAGATCAAATTCCAGGACCGTAATTTATAAAAGCTAATTATTGGGCCGTCGGGTCAAAACACATTCTGTATATCGTTTTTGTAATTTTTGTTTATTATTCCATAAAGCTCTCGGATAGATGAATAAAATGAAGACATTAACTAGTTTGGGATACTCAAAGATAGTTCAGCATTGGATCGAATGAGCTAAAGTAAATTTACCAACGTTATATCCTCGAACTTTTCAATTTGTTTATTTGTTAATCTTATCAACATTGTTCGTCTATCCGCATTAAGCTGGCTACAAAAAAATAAACTAAAACTAATAAAAATGGATTTCTATGCACGTCACCATCAGAGGATGTAGGTTGCTGTGGCAACCGTCAATCTGACAAATAATATTCCGCTTTTATTTTAATTTTTCTTTTTTATTACCTACTTTTATTTACAGTTTAATAATAATTTAAAAATGCCATTATACCTTAATACTGAATATACAGATACTGTTTATGTGTACGATCTTTGCGATAGTAATGAAAGGGCGGCAGCAGAACGTTACAGAAGTCGTTTTCACGATAGAAGAACACCAAACCTCCAGACTTTTCCTTTGGTCTATAATTATTTAAAACAACATGAAAAATTTCCTTCTACCAGTATTCAAGTTGTTGAGGTTCTTCGAGATAATGTCGCAGAGCAAGAAAATATTATGGACATTGTACATGCAAATCCTAAAACTAGCATCAGACGAATTAGCGCAAAGCTGGGAATACCCCAAGCATGCGTATGGAGAACACAAAAAGGGAAAAGTTATACCCTTATAATATCTGCTGTATAAGCAATTTATTTCACAAATTATAAGACAAAGGTCTACTTATAAAGATATATCGTCTTTATTGATCCATGATCTTTCATCCAATCCCCACCACTTTATAAATAACCTATTATTATTGGAGAAACTCATTAATACCAGGTACACATCGGGATGCTTTGTTTTCTGTAATTCATGTGCATAAATCCCCCCAGTGTTCCTTCCAACATGTACGTAGTGGGGTTAGTAATGCAAACTTTCACAATCTTGGATCGTTCACTAGACCAATTGGGTGTGTATCCTTTGGCTTCTTTGAGTTTCCGGCGAGTGGCATTCTCATCCTTTGCCACTATCTGTATTTTATCCCATTAGATGCGGTGGTCTTCGTTCCGGACAATACACCTGTGCAATAGGTTACGGCGCAACATGCGCAACCACGAAAAAGTTATATATATATATATATATATATATATATATATATATATATATATATATATATATATATATATATATATATATATATATATATATATATATATATATATATGTTTTAAAATATATATATTTGTTTACTCAGTGGCTCAGTGGTAAAGGTGTCTGACTTGTCAGTGGAAGGTATCAAGTTCGAATCTGAGAGTAGTCAAGTACTTGGGAAAAAATTGTATCATATGAAGTGAGAAAAAAGTCCTCCTCATGACAAGGCCGGATGACGGAAGCAGAGTCCGCTTCCGAAACGTCGCGTTATAAAAACAAAAACTGTGGAAACAGGCCGAACTACGCAACTAATATGAAACCACAGTAACAAAACACTTATATACTGACTTCCATAAAAATTGCAACACCTAGAATTTGTTGAACGATTTTATTGAAATTTTCGTCTTTCATTAGATCAAACAAACGATTAAAATTTGAATAAAATCTAGCTAGTAGTTTTTTTTTGTTTTTTTCTTTGCACTTAGTAACAATAAATTTGAAGAAATAAACCAATCAGTGTGTAATTAACTGCTAATTTTGCAAATTGTTTGTTCACAATTTCGTTCTGAACTTGGGAACAATACCAATAGTACGTCAACATCAACATTTTTCCCAATTGACTGATTTTGAACGTGGCCGTATTATTGGCATAAGAGAGGCCGGACTTTCGCTACGAGAAATTGCTAGTCGTGTAAACCGAAATATTACAACGGTATTGAGATGTTGGTCCAAATGGTCTGAGGAAGGGGTGCAACAACGTAGCCCTGGATCTGGACATCCCCGCAGGACTACAGATAGCGAAGAACGTCGCTTAAGATTTTTGGCCCCAAGAGACAAATTTTCAACAACTCGATAGATTGCAAATGATTGGATGAGAGGTGTAGGACCCAGAAATGTTAATGTCATCTGTTTATCTCCGGATAAGTTCTTATGGGCTGCGTTCATATCGTCCATTTTTATGTCTTCCTATTACACCACTTCACCGTCTGCGCAGGCATCGAATTGTGTTTAGTGACGAGTCCCGATTTTGCTTGCGGGCCCACGATGGCCGTGGGATGGTCAGAGGGACGCGTGGAGAACGTAAAAATTCAACATTTTTTGTGGAACGCAACACAGCCCTCACACAAGGAGTGATGACATGGGTTGCAATATGTTACGGTAGCAGATCACCCTTGGTCTTCATTGATGGCATTGACGCCGCTGGTTTTATTTCCAATGTGCTAGAACCCGTTGCGCTTCCATATCTTTCGGGGCTGGAAAATCCCATTTTCCAACAGGATAATGCGCGCCCTCATACGGCAAGGGCTACAACAGGTTTTTTTGGAAGAAATTAACATTGCCGTTCTCCCATGGCCTGCTCGATCGCCTGATTTTTCGCCCATTAAACATGTATGGGCTGAGGTCGGTAGGCGACTGGGTAATTTACCACACCCTCCAGATAACTTACACGATCTCCGGCTACGGATTCAAGAACCTTGGGTTGATACATCACAGGCAGCTATAGATCACTTGATTGATAGCATTCCACGCCGTCTAAATGAGTGCATTACAAATCATGGCGGAGAAACTCATTATTGAAAAGAACATTTTTAGTTTTTGTCATTTTGTAATGTGCTAATTAACTGACCTATTTAGACAACGTTTAATATCTGCAATTACTTTACTTCTCAAGCTACGCATCTACGGTCAAATCTATAAATTACAAACAATACCATTGCAAAGGCACTTCTGCACTACAGGAAATTGTTTTATTTGATTAGGTATAATCACAGTGACTGAGTGAGACCGTTTTGTTAACCCCCCTTTGTTTGTCGCAGGATACATCATTTATAACCAGTTAGCTATAAATGTTATGGGGTAAATTGCAAACAGTGCTGTACCACAACCTCTCGTGTGATACCAACTTTACTTCTAAATAAAGTGTTCTAAAACTAATGGGCAGTTACAATACTTATTTTGATGACTATTCAACTCAACCTCTCCATGTCAACTATCAACCAATTACAATTTGGTATTTTTTATATTTGGACCGATCAGAGCACAATTGTGCACAATTCTGCTAGCGGAATATTCCCGACAATTTTTTTCACTTCCTGAAATTTAATTGCCTTCCGGTAAAATCTCAAATTGACATAAACTTTGACGTTTATTTTGTTCATCAAAGTAATGCAGACTCCAACTACCATCGAAACCACTATATAACCTGCAACTTGTTCTAAATTAAAAATAATCAATTAATTCATACCTTTTCAATTGACACTCGTGGCCGAAGCAATAAACACCCATACACTTTGACAAAAATTTTCGGCAATTCATCGGCCACTTGAGGTATTGTATATGAAAGTTGTCGCAGCTGTTGCAACCAAAAAATTTAATTTAACTACCCTTATGAGTTTTCCCAGATATACCGCAAGTTTGATAGTTGTAATTTTATTTTCTATTTTTTTTTCCTTATTGCTTGAGAAGTCTTTTAGATTTTTGCATGAAACTCGGTATATGCGGTTTTTTTGGTATGAGAAATAAGATTCTGTCCTTAATTTTGGCCAGACTTGTAAAGGGTGCCACATACAGCATTATTTTAGTAAATAACCTGTCAGAAAATCTTTGCGCCACCCTGTATGCAATAATAGATCAAAAAATCTTAATCTCTCATCCTTTCTCAACAAAGAGATGACTTGTCAGGAGTATCTAAATTTAATAGTTTCTGAGATATTTGCTTTTAAACGTCTCAATGCATTTTGAATTCAGTGTACTCCATGTTTTTTTAACTTAAATCAAGTTACTCTAAAAAACATCCGCGTAGTATTGCTATGGTTTCTAATGTTTATGATAAGATTACCTTCAGTGTCACTAATAATTATGAGTTATGGAGTATACGTTTGTTGAATAATGTATTACTTTTTCTACGGCCATGTAGATTTTTATTTATTTTTTCTGTTCTTGGAGTAAATCGTAAGAAATGCAAGAAAATATATTTTTATGAAAATTCCTACCCACATAAACCAATTTATTAAAAAAGGTTCAATTAACAAGAATTTGTAATAGTTACATAAAGAAGCAATTAAATTTTATTTTCAGGATTGACAAAATTAATAATCGTAATTCCTCTACACTTGTGGAAATTGTTTTGAGGCACTGTACAATGCAGGTAAATGTCGTCGAAGATGTTGTAGTGAAATGTGCATTGCTACCCGTCGGCCACAGATATAGACCTCCTTCCACTGTGGCATTTTAAAGAAGTGATTTCTCCACCAGCATCAATTAATTTATTTTTCGCAATTATTTGTAGCTTGTTGCACTATGAAAATTTGAATCATTATGATGGTCATAATGATTCAAATTTCTGGATCATTATGAATGAATTATAACATAGCCGTAGAAAAAAATTCAAATGCGTTAAAGAAGTAGTGTCTGCAGTTTTGCAGTTTACAGTAAAGTTACATCAAGCTCAAAACCGCCACGAAAAGGCGTAACCAAGGGAGCTGTATGTTTACAACGTACATTCATATGCACAAGTACAAAGAAATCCATTTGTCGGTCTTTTCAAAACTGTAAACAGAAGAAACTATGACCTACAGTTTTGTAACATCGGTTGCCGAACTACCAGTATATGTGTTATTACAGGAACCAGATTTATTTTTATAATTGTATTTGCATAATTTGCAAGTTACAGACATTTCAAAGCAATTCAAACTGGAAATATAATGCCAACAAAGATTAATTAAAGCAAGTTTCGAAGGAAATGTTATAGATAATGAACTTAATCGATCTAAACATTCACGTTTATGCACAAGATCTATTTACTTTAAACCATCTAATTAAATTTCCTACATTAATTTTTTAAAATATGTATTTTACAGAGAGTGTGCACTAAGTAAATTACAACCTCTGATTGGTTGTTGGCGTTTGTTATTGAAATTATTAGACATACTTTCAGGGTCCTTTCCAAGCTTGGTGGCACTGAAGGTGCTTTGATTTAACTTTGCTAATTCTATGTTTAATAATTACAAGTTGCTACCTGACTGATCTCAACACACCTCCCTACGGTTTATACATGTGTCCTTGACTTGAGTACTGACCAGAACATCTTTCAACTCGGCCTACTTTTAACTTATCCCATTAACGCCTAAAATAATACTAGCTTAAAACTTTTAAAATTTTTAATAAAAAATAGCTAAAATACGTTCATGAAGTACATATTAAAGAAAAAACACAAAAAAAATAATTGCGAAAAAAGTTAGAAAGGTGTACTCAGATGAGTACACTGGGCACATGATATACTACTTTGTATGAAAATGTTCAAAGCATTGCCTTTCAACACACAGGGTGATTTTTGAATTGCTATCTTATTCGTGCGTGCCATAATTAACAATGAAGTTGATTTGGGATATTTTGGGGATAATGACCACTAGAATCATGAACTATATCCGCTATTCCGCTATTTCTCGATTTTGAATTTTTCTTTGTTAAAAATCTGAGATAATATCGAGTAATATTTCTTGTAAATAAAAGGAGATCCATCTTGTCTTCAGAAATCCACTGATGAAGTTTCTATGCGTTGACTAATGCAACATTTAGCACAGAAGTAATCAGTACCCAATACCAGTTTCCCTCGAATTGCAATTCGGCAATTATTTACACCTTGGTCGCTCGAATCTTTCCTTTTTCTCCTTAGACCATCGGCTTACTTTGTATTGTTCATGACTGTTGCCAATGGACACTTTTCTGTTCTATTTTGCCTCAAAGCACTTTTCGTCCTAAACCCTTGGACTCTCAGATTACTTAGCAAGGATATACTATTAAAATAGTTGTCAAAAAAGACGATATGATCGTTGGGTACAGCAACACAATGTCAAGTGGAAGTTGAATATCATTATTGTTGGTTTTTCCACAGTATGTATGTATAACGTAGCAATATCCATTTGAACTACAAAGAGACCAAGTTTTAAAACCAAATCTACAAGGTTTACCTCTAATAAATTGCTTTGCCGAGTGGTGACCATAGTACTTGACCACTGCTTCGTCTATTGGCAATTCTTTATGGCAAATACCCCATTGTTGAAAGTTTACATTTAGCATATCCATAAGCGACCTAACTGTACATTCTATCATCATTTATTCGTGCGTTGTTATTTATATGCAAATATTTTCTTATTTCCTTAAATGCATTTGGAAACAATGTTTACATGAAGGTCCTCATCAAGTCACCAATACGCGCTCTAGGCAATCTGTGATAGCAGTCAAAGAGAGTATCCCAAAAAAGTGTTTTAGTTCTTCATTGGTCAGAGAAAATACATGATTATTTTTTTGGCAGGCATAAAGTGTGATCTGATCAAAAATATGTTGAACAATTTTTTCGTCAACTAATTTTTCAAATATATCTTTTGGGCTAAGGTTTTTTAGTTCCTCAGTAAGGCGTTCAGCTCTTCCAGATGCATCATTATTGAACGTTGCCTGCCAACCGCTATAATACATAAAGACAGGAGAATCGATTTTTTTAGTCCAAAATGGCATACAGTGTAGCACAAAAAAGTTGCAAAGATTTAAAGTGGTCGAAATGGTTGCCGCTGGCGCCCTCTAGAAACCACAACTAAATGGACCACAAATTTGAATTTGTCATCCCAAAAAAACCCCGTATACGAAATTTCATGAAACTATTTCGAAACAGTCGAAAGATATTGAAGAAAACGCGATTTTTTTTTCAACTTTGACAGCCTGTATCTCGGAAACGAAGCATTTCCGGACCCATGTACATATGAACTTTTTGCTTAGAATGATTAGCTAAGATTCACCCTGTATATCCTCTCCCTTTCCCTCTCCCTCTCCTCTCCTCTCCCTCCTCTCCTCTCCCTCTCCTCTCCTCCCTCTCCCTCTCCTCTCCTCTCCCTCTCCCTCTCCCTCTCCTCTCCTCTCTCCTCTCCCTCTCCCTCCCTCTCCTCCCTCTCCCTCTCCCTCTCCCTCTCCCTCCCTCTCCTCTCCCTCTCCTCTCCTCTCCTCTCCCTCTCCCTCTCCTCTCCCTCTCCTCTCCCTCTCCTCTCCCTCTCCCTCTCCCTCTCCCTCTCCCTCTCCCTCCTCTCCTCTCCCTCTCCCTCTCCTCTCCCTCTCCTCTCCCTCTCCTCTCCTCTCCCTCTCCCTCTCCCTCTCCTCTCCCTCTCCCTCTCCTCTCCTCCTCTCCCTCTCCCTCTCCCTCTCCCTCTCCTCTCCCTCTCCTCTCTCCCTCTCCCTCTCCTCTCCCTCTCCCTCTCCCTCTCCTCTCCCTCTCCTCTCCCTCTCCCTCTCCCTCCCTCCCTCTCCCTCTCCTCTCCTCTCCCTCTCCTCTCCCTCTCCTCTCCCTCTCCCTCTCCCTCTCCTCTCCTCTCTCCCTCTCCCTCTCCCTCTCCTCTCCCTCTCCCTCTCTCCTCTCCCTCTCCCTCACCCTCACCCTCACCTCTCCTCTCTCTCTCTCCTCTCCCTCTCCTCTCTCCATCTCCCTCTCATAGATCCTCATAACGTAAGAAAACCTCCAATTATTAAAGCCCTGGCGGCTTGGTTAGACTTCAAGATTTTAAATGACCATGTATACTATATGCCACAGTTTTTATTATAATCTTTATAAAAATTTTAAATTGAGAGTAGAAGGTTAATTTGTTTATTTATCTGGAACCTAGCGATTTGTCATATAATGGTGATAATTGACGAAGAGAAATGTTATATTTCCTAATAAGTAATAATGGACGACACATGTACACGATTACGTACATGCTTGTAAATAAAATAAATTGCCAAACTTACGTGAAGATCTACTACAGCAAAACGCTTAGTCTGCTCAACTATCTAGATTGTTCAGAAAAAAACTTTAAAATTACGTTTCATATCTCGTAACTCTTTATAACTATATTTTCAAAAGCAAAACAAAATATAAGTGCTGAATAATGTCCCTTTATTATATTCTCCATAACCTCTATATAATGTAAACATGAGACATTGAATTTCAGTATTTGAAAAAATTATTAGTTTGTTAAACTTCTTCATTTGGAAACTTAACATATTTGTTAAAATCAGCTGTTATAATTTTTGGGGCAATAAATCCTCCAGACTTCTCCTGCCTTTTATGATACAGACCAGCACCTACTAAAGGTATTACTGGATTAAACACGACTGGTTGTGCATCAAAAAATGGTACAGTTGCTTGGGCTTCCTTAAAATGGTCAACTGTATTAGTAAATTCAATGTATTGGTTATGTCCTGAATATATATTTGAACCTGTTTGAAAACGAGTTGGTACATCTGGTTTGTCTAAATTGATTTTTGTTCTAAAACAGATAATTCGTTATAAGTAATTTTTATTTCAAAAAACTTGTATATATAAATCAGATCTTAAAACTAAATGTGTAACGTGCTTTTTTCAAAATAATTGTACCGCAAAACGTAATAGCCGTTGCTGAAAAATGTGTGGTTGCATCAAATTGAATGTAATGATTATTCGTTATCAGATTTAATCGCAACAGTGTGCTGCTTCTCTTAAGAAATTTTCAAATGCGTCACTATAATATTGTGACGCATTTGAAAAAATTAACATTGTTATATTAATTAATCCGAATGGAAATTTACAGTCTAATTACCTTATTAAGCTACATCTCAAAAATTTTCTGAAATGATCCGTAAACGAAGGCTAATTCAACAATAAAATCGCTTAATGCAACAGAATAGTTACAGTTAATGTAAAATAAAATAGTAGGTGAAGAGAATAAGTTTATGCAACGCTACACTGTTCATTTTGTCAGCTGTGCTGTACGCGAACAGCTTTAGAAGACTTTTAAAATTTATACTCATTTGAAGTGAGGCAGATAGTTTGTATGGATACATACCTAGGTCCAGCATTGGGATACTTTGCTACATTAATATCGCTAATGTTTAATTTGCCAGTTTCAAAATTAAATTTTGAGCTGATTATTTCTAAACCAATATGACCAAATTCTAATGAAAGAGAAACACCTGAAAGCATATGGTAAACTTGATGTTTGTGTTTTTGATGATATACCTATCAGCAATTCATCTCTGCTTGCTATTATGTCACCTAAATCTATACCTCTGTTCTCCAACGATAAAGTGCGATAATGACTGGTATCGTTTAGTTGTGTATCACGAACTGGGACCCAACGAATACTCTCTGTTTCGATTGTACCATATGGTAAAAGTTTTCCTTCCTGAACTTGAAGGTGAATTATGTTGTTACGTTTAACGAATCGCAACCCCGTTACGACACTAAAAATAAATATTTTCAAAACTATCACAAGTACGCTAGGCATACTAATTTTCTTCCTTATTGGACATTGCAGCATCAACGCTAAAATAACGATCCGGGTGTGCTCCAGCTTCATCACAAATGCAGATTTCAAGATACGTGGTGCCTGTTATAGATACTCTTATTAGTTTACATAGCATTGTACTATGACCATGAATTACTTAATTCTCCATTCATAACAATAGGGTTACACTCACACACTCACACACTCACACACTCACACACTCACACACTCACACACTCACACACTCACACACACACACTCACACACTCACACACTCAAACACTCACACTCTCATACTCACACACTCACACACACCACACTGCACATACACATCACTACACACTCACACACTCAACACACACACTCACACACTCACACACTCACACACTCACACACTCACACACTCACACACTCACCACACTCACACACTCACACACTCACACACACACACACTCACACACTCACACACTCACACACTCACACACTCCACACTCACACACTCACACTCACACACTCACACACTCCACCTCACACCACACACCACACACTCACACACACTCACACTCCCTCACACACTCACCACACTCACACACTCCACACCACACTCACACACTCACACTCCACACCACTCACACACTCCACACCACTCACACACTCACACACTCACACTCACCACACTCACACACTCACACACTCACACACTCACACTCCACACTCACACACACTCCTCTACACACATACTCAAGCTGAAAATCAAATTACTAAGTAAATGCAACGGTAGATAATCATCAGAACTTTGTAATTCTAAAGATAAAAGAAAAAATGTGTTGTAATGTAGTAAATGATAAGAAATTTTGACATTAGAAAAATCCATAATTGTTGTAAGAACATTTAAAATAATTTTAATCAAGTAATTTGATAAAATTATTTTTAGCCTAATCAGATACCTGGGATGTGCACCGAGCACATCTAATTTGAACTGTTTTGTAATTTGTGAGAGCTCTCAATGATTTTAACGTGCTGGTTTTGAACACTTTTGCCCCAATTTCATTTCTGTGTAGTTACCACAATTTATATTAAATAGTAATTTAAGCAATTTACCTCCATGTAATGTTAGTATAGAAAAATATTGTTGGTTATGAAGCTTAGCATCTCATTAATAGAATGTTATGCAATTTACAAAATTTTCTGGTCGAATTGAATACATCACATCTCATGTATGGTCTGTCCATGCTAGTAATACTAATTATATAGTTATAAACTTTACCCATGTTTAATCAAAAAATACAACTACATAATTGGTCTCTATGGACCAAAAGGGAGAATTTATTCTATTTACTTTTTGTAATTTTTCACAATTCGATCTCGTGCGTAACCATCCACTGCAGGTGATCTTTCTTGAAATTGTTTAACTGCCGAGCGATGCTGGTTATCCACAACCGTCACAAATTTCCGGATAGTTTGGAAAACGCAAGAATCAGCTGTTTAATCACGGAATTATGAAACCGGTTCCTATTCATAGTTTTATGGTAACTTCAATCTTCGTTCTCCGAATCGAGTAAGTAGTAAATTTTCAAGCTCCGCATGTAAATATGCGTTACTTAAGTAGGCTACACAGCACGATGGGACACAAGTTTAGAAAAAGATCAATAGCAATCACCAAAATAATGAAATTTTATTTAAACTTAACTATTAATGATTAGTATTAGATCTTTGACAACATGAAAACTAATCTACAACTGATAGAGGCTTTTTCAATGGCATGCAATTAGGTCAACACTTGTCTCAACTTCCTTTGACAATGCCTTGGTCAACTTCGAATTTTAAAGATTCTTGCCCACCGCTTGTTCATATTCCTTTCGACACAATGACCAAATTCTTCTGTTGGTCGAGCTTGAAGGACATTTTTATCTTCTGGTACATAATTGACGTTATTCTGTTCCAGCTAGTCTGAAGTCCTTGGCGTAATGGCTCGAAGCGAGATCAAAATACTATTTCATCGTTCTGATGATGCGTAAATTGAGCAGTTACGGTACCCATACCGTCTAAATCTCTCTGACATCAAACCTCGTTTATAGAACTTTCTTTCACTAGGTCTATCTGATCATTGTCTAGAAATAACTTCTTGTCCCAAATTCTGCTATTATTCACAACAGTTAGGACCTAGTGGTGCTTTAAGTCAGTTAAATGGAGTGATTTACGAAATTTCTTTGCAACCTTTCCATGGCGTGAATATTTTAAGCGTCCCATTATATGCTCATTCAGTATCTGAAGTCATCGTCAGGGCATGCATTTTACATCCCCAAAACAGTGTAGGTCAATTTCGTTTGGCTCAATAAGCACTTAACTCAATATTACACACTCACACTCTACTCTCAAATTCAAACACACCCATCACTTCCTCACACCCATACACCACTCATCACTACTCACATCACATCACCCTCAACTCACACACTCACACACACACACTCACAACATACACTCTCACTCACACACTCACACACACCACACACTCTCACACTCACACACTCAACACACACCTCACACTCACACACTCACACACTCACACTCACACACTCACACTCACACACTCACACACACTCACACACTCACACACTCCACACACTCACACTCACACACTCACACACTCACACTCACACATCACACTCACACACTACACACCACCATCCACACCACCCACACTCACACTCACACACTCACACTCACACTCACACACTCACACACTCACACACTCACACACTCCACACTCACTCACACACTCACACACACTCCTCACTACACTCCACACTCACACACTCACACACACACTCACACACTCACACACTCACACACCTCACACTCACACACTCACACACACTCACACACTCACCCACACTCCACTCACACTCACACACTCACACTCACCACACTCACACACTCACACTCCACACCTCACACTCACACCTCACACACTCACACACTCACACACTCACACACTCACACCTCACACTCACACACTCACACTCACTCACTCACACACTACACAACTCACACACACTCACCACTCACACACTCACACACTCACACACTCACACACTCACACACCTCACACTCACACACTCACACACTCACACACTCACACACTCACACACTCCACACACCTCACACACTCACACCCACACACTCACACACTCACACACTCACACACTCACACACTCCACACCTCACACACCTCACACCTCACACACTCCACCCACACTCACACTCACACTCACACACCTCACACTCACACTCACACACTCACACACTCACACACTCACACACTCACACACTCACACACTCACACACTCACACACTCACACACTCACACACTCACACACTCACACACTCACACTCACACACTCACACACTCACACACTCACACACTCACTCTTACACAACCACTCACATACTCAAGCTCTCGAAAAATCGAAATTACTAAGTAAATGCAACGGTAGTGATAATCATCAGAACTTTGTAATGCTAAACATAAAAGAAAAAATGTGTTGTAATGTAGTAGAATGATAAGAAATTTTGACATTAGCAAAAATCCATAATTGTTGTAAGTACAAACATTTAAAAATAATTTTAATCAAGTAATTTGATAAAATTATTTTTAGCCTAATCAGATACCTGGGATGTGCACCGGAGGGTCACATCTCCTTAATTCTCTTGAACTGTTTTTCGTAATTTGTGTGAGAGCTCTCAATGATTTTAACGTGCTGGTTTTGTAACGCTTTTGCCCCAATTTCATTTCTCCCGTGTAGTTACCTACAATTTATATTAAAAATAGTAATTTAGGCAGCAATTTACCTTCTCCATGTAATGTTAGTATCAGGTAAAAATATTGCTTGGTTATGAAGCTTAGCATCTCAGTTAATAGAATGTTATGCAATTTGTACAAAATTTTCTGGTCGAATTGAATACTATCACACATCTCATGTGTATGGTCTGTCAGCTGCTGCTACGATAATAATCTAATTATATAGTTATAAACTTTTACCCATGTTTAATCAAAATAATACCAACTACATAATTGGTCTCTATGGACCTAAAAGGGAGAATTTTTATTCTACATTTACTTTTTTGTAATTTTTCCTACAATTCCGATCTCGTGCGTAACCATCCACTACTGCAGGTGATCTTTCTTACTAGAAATTGTTTAACTGCACCGAGCGATGCGCTGCGTTATCCACAACCGTCACACAATTTCCGGATAGTTTGGAAAACGCAAGAATCAGCTGTTTAATCACGGAATTATGAAACCGGTTCCTATTCATAGTTTTATGGTAACTTCAATCTTCGTTCTCCGAATCGAGTAAGTAGTAGCAATTTTCCAAAAAGCTCCGCATGTAGTGAACATATGCGTTACTTAAGTAGGCTACACAGCACGATGGGACACAAGTTTAGAGAAAAGATCAATGGGCGCAATCATCAAAATAATGAAATTTTATTTAAACTTAACTATTAATGGTTAATATTACATCTTTTGACAACATGAAAACTAATCTACAAAACTGATAGAGGACCATGCTTTTCAATGGCATGCAATTAGGTCAACACTTGTCTCAACTTCCTTTGGACAATGCCTTGGTCAACTTCCGAATTTTTCTAAAGATTCTTGCCCACCGCTGCTGTTCATATTCCTTTCGACACAATAATGACCAAAATTCTTCTGTTGGTCGAGCTTGAAGGACATTTTTATCTTCTTGGTACATAATTGACGTTATTCTGTTCCAGCTAGTCTGAAGTCCTTTTGGCGTAATGGCTCGAAGCGAGATCGGGCCAAAATACTATTTCATCGTTCTGATGATGCGTATTAATAAATTGAGCAGTTACGGTACTCCATACCGTCTAAATCTCTTCTGACATCAAACCTCGTTTATAGAACTTTCTTTCTCCACTAGGTCTATCTGATCATTGTCTAGAAATAACTTCTACTGTCCCAAATTCTGCTATTATTCACAACAGTAATAGGACCTAGTGGTGCTTTAAGTCAGTTAAATGGAGTGATTTACGAAATTTCTTTGCAACCTTTCCATGGCGTGAATATTATTTTAAGGCGTCCTGATTTTTGGATATTGCTCTTCAGTATCTGAAGTCATCGTCAGGGCATGCATTTTACATCCCCAAAACAGTGTAGGTCAATTTCGTTTGGCTCAATAAGCATTGTGTTAATGCAATATTTTGAAACATTGATCTATGTCTAACTGTGTCTTAAGGATTCCGAAACAAATGTGCCTAGTCTAGTCTTCCTCATACGCCATAAACCAATTCATTTTCGATATAGCTTCTAGAATCGATCATCATGGGCTTGATCCCAATAAGGAGACTGTTTCAGCCGGTATCCCAGTGAGTGTCTTAAGTAAATGTCTCCAAAACTAGTACCAGTCCATTCGATCTCTATATCTTCCTGGGGATCTCATTCATCCTGAAAGTTAGCAAACCCATCTTTTCCACGAAAAGGAGACCAGACCAATCCTCTAACTATCGACCAATTGCCATCACTTCCATTTTGTATAAAGTCATGGAAAAGCCATCAATCCGTATCTATCCTCTTCCTTAAAATAATCCGAGTAAAGTGTTGTAGTCGCTTTAGATATATCACAAGCATTTGACTAATTTGGGCATAAATGTTTACTTGCCAAACTCATTTCGTTAATCGATACGCTCATCAACTGATTTCTAGTTTTGATAAAGACGAAATTGTGGCAGCTTTTTTCAAAAAGCCGCTCCAATACACTTCCGACATCGATGATGGTATTCAGAGCAGAACGGATAGGCTTATAAATGACCGTCCTTAACTTCTGACACAGTCCCTTGAGCATAGAATAATTGTTTCAATTTCTTTGTACTATCTATCTATCCAATATATATATATATATATATATATATATATATAATATATATATATATAATATATATATATATATATATATATATATATATATATATATATATATATATATATATATATATAAATGACGAATACTGGTTAAAATGTACATTTTTTATCGGAACGTTACACAGTTGAGAAATTTCATTTTAAGGTGTACAAATTTTCATTTATTTTGAACATATGTTGCGCCCGTAAAAATGACACTGTTATCCATATATTACTTATGCCATAACTTCTTTCCATGCAACAATATTCCAATGAATCTCACACCACACACTCACACACTCACACTCACACACTCACACACTCACACACTCACACACTCACACACTCACACACTCACACACTCACACACTCACACACTCACACACTCACACACTCACACACTCACATACACACACTCACTCTCTTACACAACCACTCACATACTCAAGCTTTCGAAAAATCGAAATTACTAAGTAAATGCAACGGTAGTGATAATCATCAGAACTTTGTAATTCTAAAGATAAAAGAAAAAATGTGTTGTAATGTAGTAGAATGATAAGAAATTTTGACATTAGAAAAAATCCATAATTGTTGTAAGTACAAACATTTAAAAATAATTTTAATCAAGTAATTTGATAAAATTATTTTTAGCCTAATCAGATACCTGGGATGTGCACCGGAGGGTCACATCTCCTTAATTCTCTTGAACTGTTTTTTGTAATTTGTGTGAGAGCTCTCAATGATTTTAACGTGCTGGTTTTGTAACACTTTTGCCCCAATTTCATTTCTCCCGTGTAGTTACCTACGAATTTATATTAAAAATAGTAATTTAGGCATGAGTAATTTACCTTTTCCATGTAATGTTAGTATCAGGTAAAAATATTGCTTGGTTATGAAGCTTAGCATCTCAGTTAATAGAATGTTATGCAATTTGTACAAAATTTTCTGGTCGAATTGAATACTATCACACATCTCATGTGTATGGTCTGTCGGCAGCTGCTACGGTAATAATCTAATTATATAGTTATAAACTTTTACCCATGTTTAATCAAAATAATACCAACTACATAATTGGTCTCTATGGACCTAAAAGGATGGATTTTTATTCTACATTTACTTTTTTGTAATTTTTCCTACAATTCCGATCTCGTGCGTAACCATCCACTCCTGCAGCTGATCTTTCTTACTAGAAATTGTCTAACTGCACCGAGCGATGCGCTGCGTTATCCACAACCTTCACACAATTTCCGGATAGTTTGGACAACGCAAGAATCAGCTGTTTAATCACGCAATTATGAAACCGGTTCCTATTCATAGTTTTATGGTAACTTCAATCTTCGTTCTCCGAATCGAGTAAGTAGTAGCAATTTTCCAAAAAGCTCCGCGTGTAGTCAACATATGCGTTACTTAAGTAGGCTTCACAGCACGATGGGACACAAGTTTAGAGAAAAAGATCAATAGGCGCAATCACCAAAATAATGAAATTTTATTTAAACTTAACTATTAATGGTTAGTATTAGATCTTTTTGACAACATGAAAACTAATCTACAAAACTGATAGAGGACCATGCTTTTCAATGGCATGCAATTAGGTCAACACTTGTCTCAACTTCCTTTGGACAATGCCTTGGTCAACTTCCCGAATTTTTCTAAAGATTCTTGCCCACCGCTGCTGTTCATATTCCTTTCGACACAATAATGACCAAAATTCTTCTGTTGGTCGAGCTTGAAGGACATTTGGGGGTTATCTTCTCTTGGTACATAATTGACGTTATTCTGTTCCAGCTAGTCTGAAGTCCTTTTGGCGTAATGGCTCGAAGCGAGATCGGGCCAAAATACTATTTCATCGTTCTGATGATGCGTATTAATAAAATTGAGCAGTTACGGTACTCCATACCGTCTAAATCTCTTTCTGACATCAAACCTCGTTTATAGAACTTTCTTTCTCCACTAGGTCTATCTGATCATTGTCTAGAAATAACTTCTACTGTCCCAAATTCTGCTATTATTCACAACAGTAATAGGACCTAGTGGTGCTTTAAGTCAGTTAAATGGAGTGATTTACGAAATTTCTTTGCAACCTTTCCATGGCGTGAATATTATTTTAAGGCGTCCTGATTTTTGGATATTGCTCTTTCAGTATCTGAAGTCATCGTCAGGGCATGCATTTTTACATCCCCAAAAACAGTGTAGATCAATTTCGTTTGGCTCAATAAGCATTGTGTTAATGCAATATTTTTGAAACATTGATCTATGTCTAACTCGTGTCTTAAGGATTCCGAAACAAATGTGCCCCTAGTCTAGTCTTCCTCATACGCCATAAAACCAATTCATTTTCGATATAAGCTTCTAGAATCGATCATCATCGGGCTTGGTCCCAATAAGGAGACTGTTTCAGGCGGTATCCCAGTGAGTGTCTTAAGTAAATGTCTCCAAAACTAGTACCAGTCCATTCGATCTCTATATCTTCCTGGGGATCTCATTCATCCTGAAAGTTAGCAAATACCCATCTTTTTCCACGAAAAGGAGACCAGACCAATCCCTCTAACTATCGACCAATTGCCATCACTTCCATTTTGTATAAAGTCATGGAAAAAGCCATCAATCCGTATCTATCCTCTTTCCTTAAAATAATCCGAGTAAAGTGTTGTAGTCGCTTTAGATATATCACAAGCATTTGACTAATTTGGGCATAAATGTTTACTTGCCAAACTCACCTCGTTCGGGTTAATCGATACGCTCATCAACTGGATTTCTAGTTTTCTTGATAAAAGACGAAAACGTGTTGTGGCGGCTTTTTTTCAAAAAAGCCGCTCCACAATACACTTCCGACATCGATGATGGTATTCAGAGCAGAACGGTTAGGCTTATAAATGACCCGTCCTTAACTTCTGACACAGTCCCTTGAGCATAGAATAATTGTTTCAATTCTCTTTGTACTATCTATCTATCCACATATATATATATATATATATATATATATATATATATATATATATATATATATATATATATATATATATATATATATATATATATATATATATATATATATATAATATAAGACGAATACTGGTTAAAATGTACATTTTTTTTATCGGAACGTTACTTACAGTTGAGAAATTTCTATTTTTAAGGTGTACAAATTTTCATTTATTTTGTACATATGTTGCGCCCGTAAAAAAATGACACTGTTACCTCCATATATTACTTATGCCATAACTTCTTTCCATGCAACAATATTCCAATGAATATTATTATTTCAGTGTTCTCCGAATCAAGTTACAAGAGCGACTTCTTCATGTTGACCACTTAATTCATGGATTTTTAATTAGATATTTGCTCGATTTCTTTTCGCGCTAAAGGTTATCTGGATAAGTAATAATGGCAGCCTAGTCTTTAATATTTATATCATTTGGACGGATATGACAATCAACAGTAAGGGCCGATTATAAATTAAGTCGAAAATCATAATTTTAGACAACTAGGTGTTTTTAAACGTCTGGTTTCATTTCAGTTGACGTCAAGAAGGAGCATTAATCTTCTTCCTAATTAATCTGTATTGATTTATTTAGTTGTAGAGAAATGGTTTAAAACCCAATTGATGGGTGTATCAGTTAACCTAAACTTGGTCAAATGTTTGCGACCGCAACTGTACAACAGATTGTTCTAATGCATGGTTCGAAACTGGTGTCACACGTGAAAGGGTCACCTGCAGAACGACTCTACCTAAAACTATATTGGTGGTTACTAAGGGGTGTCCTAGATTCAAGGAAGTAACGTAGTTGCTGATTGATAGGTTTTTCCACGACTTTAGATAAAATGAAGTTATGGCAATTGGTCAATAGTTAGAGAGATCGGTTCTATCGCCTATTCTGGGAATAACTTGAACATTGCCTATCTTTCATGACGAAAGAAATTTACCAGAAGGCATAAAGGTCGAATAGAGCTTGGATAAGAATGGTACTAGTTCTGGGAAACATTTATGTAACACAGTAGCTGGGATACCGTCAGGAACTGTCGCGCTATTGGGATCAAGCTTACAGATGATCGATTCTAGGAGCTTGTATCGAAAATGAATTGGTTTTATATCGTATGAAGAAGAGTTGACTAGGAGCACACCTTTTCCAGAATCACTAACACACGAATTTGATGCAAATAAATCACAAAAGGATTGGCTTTATCTAAAGAATAAGCAACGGCAAATCCTTTGAAAGATGTCATGGGGGAAATGAAGATGTACCAAGCCCTATTGAACCAGATTTGAGAACGAGAATGACCTACACGGTCATTTAATGGGAATGTGTAACTCCATGCGCATGAGGCTGACTCAGATACTGGAAGAGCAATATACGAAGACAAGGACGACTTGAACCAGTATTCGTTTTGGGAAGGTTACAAATAAAGCTGGCAGACCACTAGACTTGGCTGACTTAAAACAAATCAATAGGTGAATTTTGACCAAGTGATGTCATAATTGCTATTTATGCATCAATGTCAGACAAACGTACCATACCAATGCATCGATGCTCAATAAGTCAATTTATCAAGAGATGCCATAATCGTTATTTATGTACCAATCATGTTGGAAGAAAGCATCAAAATCAAACGTGTTCCTTGAACACATAATATTATCAGTATTAATATGCCATGGACATTGATAATTGTACGGAATGGTTTTATCACAGCTCCATCAACGCAAAATAATAAGCAGATTTGGACGAATCCTACTTTTGACAATAACGTAGATAAAGGGTAATGTTAACACTTGTATGTGATAGCCCTTATTCGCTCGGTTGGATTACTGAGCTTGTTCATGTGACAAATATTAATATTAATATAAATTAAATAATAGCTATTAAAACATGTTTGTATTGTAATACATGTACTATTCATTAAAACTTAAAAATACTAATTATTTAATTAAATAATTATGCTAATTACTAGGTTCATAAACATCTATGGTCTGGAATCGTCAAATTTGTCGCCAGCTTCATTAGCCAGGTTCAATTATCGGTAGATTTGCGACCGAATTTTTAATTTTTCGCAATTGAGCAGGTAAATTTGCTTCTATATTTTTTGAAAAATATTTTAGTTTTAGAATTATGTATTTAAAATCAATGTTTTATACAAGTTCACGAAGCTTCGCAATTCAGCTATTCATACTCTCACTATTTTACACACAGATATATATATATATATATATATATATATATATATATATATATATATTTGTGATGTAATGATTATTTGATTATAATAATTGAAATTTACTTGTAATATAAATTTGTAATGAGATGCCAGCATTATCATACTTGCCTCGACTAGCTTTATCACAGGTATTCGTACTGGGGTTAGGGTTCAATAGCATGTTTAGTTAAATCTATATTCTTTTACTTTAATTCCTTCCAAAATAAATTCAATTATAAACAACTAATGATTCAAAATATGTGTGATATTAATGTTGCATAGATATTAAGCATTATAAGTAGCTATTTTGCAACTTACGCGCATGCGAGTTTCATAGATAACCTTCATAATTGTACCGGGTGGTCAGATAAGAATGCAAAGTACTGTTTCTCGGAAACTATTCGTCGTAGAGAGTTACGGTAAAAAAATTTTATTACTAAAGTGACCAAAAAAAACCGTGGAAATATTTTCAAATTTGCAAGATGACCAACAAGGGGCGTAACCGCCATCCTAAACTTTTAAAGTGATTTTTTTACTGAAATCCACCTAGTAAATGTACCAAATAATTATATGCCGTTTAAAGCTCAGCTTTATTCGAGTAATTTTTGTGTGACGTATCTATTAAAATGAAGTCGTGGGGGTGATTCAGTGATTTTTTAAATAAACAGCTGTAACTCCTAAACGACTAAACTGATTTTACTAACTTTATCTCGTTGGAAAGAGCATTTATTGCTCCATCATATCCATGTTAACTGTAATATGTCTAATCATTAGTGATGCCGCTAGAGCGCGTTTTTTGATATAATATCAGAAAATTCCAAATTCTCTAAAAAGTTAAATGCAACAATATGACTTTTTTTTCATAAAAATGAGATGAAATCGTCCCTAAATGGATTAGTGATAATCGCATCTCGATATCTTATTCATACCCCAAAATATCGAAGAAAGAAAATTTAGTTTTTATAAAATTTGAAAAAGTCGATAGTTCACCGGTATTTATTCTTATTTATTTTTCTTTTTTCAAGATTCAATGAAAAATTTCATCATTTTATAATTTTTAAATAATAACAGGTTTCATAATTTCAAAAATTAAATGTAATAATATGATAATATTTATTTTTGAAAGGTATTATTCCAAATTTGCGGAATTCCTTTTATTAATTTTATTTATGGCCCTAAAAAGGACCGATTGTGCAATAATGCCTACTTAAGTAGGCATTAAGTAGGCATCAAGTCCCTACTTAATGCCTATTTAAATGCTCGGATTGTCTCCCATCGACCTCGATGCATTGTTGGAGCCGCTCATGCGTGGACATTACACCAGCTTCAACTTCTGCTCTTGACAGGCTACGAATAGCCTCTCGTTTCGTAAACAATATATTTTAACCGACCCCACAGATAAAAGTCCAAACAGGTTATGTCTGGGGATCAGGGTGGCCAAGGAAATAGACTTCCTCGTTCAATTCACCTCTGGTGATATATTAAATTTAAGTGTTCTCGCACATTTATTGAAAAATGCGCTGGACAACAATCTAGTTGTAAAAAGATATCTTACCGTAATTGCAAGGGCACATCTTCTAATAAAATAGGCAATTGGTTTACCAGAAAATCAAGAAACACGGCACCATTTAGTGGTTCATCAAAGAAATAGGGACCTATAATAGTTCCGTCCAGGATGCCACACCACACATTAACACTCCGACGACCTTGATGTTGGACCTCGTGCAACCAGTGACGATTGGTGTCAGACCAATAATGCATATTATGCAAATTAACGTATGCATCACTTTTAAAAATGGCCAAAGAATTTCGGATAAAAATCCTCTATTTTCCCTGATCATGCCCAACATCCAATGACAATAATCTATCCGTCGGTCAAAGTCTTCGTCATGTAAGGCTTTATGTAAAACCAGATGATACGGGTGCATTCTATAAATTTGAAATTACAAACAGATTGTGAAACGTAAAGTAGTATTTTCAATCACATAAGAACTTACCTATGATCATCCTTTAAAATGTTTTGAATAGTAGTTCGTGACATATCCAACGCGAGAGACATTGCTCTCATACTAACGTGGGGATTCAATGACATGTATGCTAAGACAATAACATTATTGTCTTCCATTCTTCTAGCCGAGTGTCTTCGCGACTTTGGTCGAAAGCTCGCGTAGATGCCGATCTGGATATAGAGCTAAGTATACTCTATTAACCAATGGTGCATTTTGAAGACATTCAAAGTTTACCGCAATCATATCAACAGATTCATCATTTGTAAAAGACATTATAGGTAGTTTTAAGGACTTACTTGTGCAAAAAAACATAAATTACACTGTCTGCCAAATTTTAATATTTGTTTACAAGTTGATTTTAGGTATTTGTTTTTTCTCGATGGCCTACTCCTAATATTCTGCCTATTCTGCACTTGCATATTCTATGCATTGATTATTATGCCCATACATGTTTTTTTTTAATTTTTGAAGTTATGAAAACTTTTATTATTTAAAAATTATAAAATAATGAAATTTTTCATTGAATTTTGAAAAAAAGACAAATAAATAAGAATAAATACCGGTGTAACATCGACTTTTTCAAATTTTATAATAACTGAATCTTCTTTCTTCGGTATTTTAGGGTATGAATAAGATATTGAGATGCGATTTTCACTAACCTATTTAGGGATGATTTGATCTCATTTTTATGAAAAAAAGTCATATTGTTGCATCACTAAAGATTAGACATATTACAGGTAAGATGGATTTGATGGAGCAATAAGTGCTCTTTCCAACGAGACAAAGTTTATTAAAATCAGTTCAGTAGTTTTGGAGTTACAGCTATTTATTAAAAAAAATCACTGAATCACCCCCCACCACTTTATTTTAATAGATACGTCAAACAAAAATTACTCGAATAAAGCTGAGCTTTAGAAAGCATATAATTTTTTAGTACATTTGCTAGGTGGATTTCATTAAAAAATCACTTTAAAAGTTTGGAATGGCGGTTACGCCCCCTGGCTGTCATCTTGCATTTGAAAATACTTTCCACGATCTTTTTTGGCCACTTTAGTAATAAAATTTTTTACCGCAACTCTCTACGACGAATATTTTCCGAGAAACAGCACATTGCATTCTTATCTGGCCACCAGGTACATGAACAACATAGATGACGCAATTGCTAAATTTAAGGTAAATATGTTTTTACTATTCAAATAATACTGAATTATCATAAATTTAATATTCAAATGCACTATATCTAGCCTTGTACACAGACCCTTTTACTATTTAACGTACTAACCTCTTTTAAATTAAAAAGGATTGTAAACTCACATATTAACATCATGTTTTTTTTGTTGGACTAAAAGTCACAAAAAACTCATGAAAATAACAAGTAAAAAATAATGACAACAATGAGTTTTATTACGATACTTAATTTGATTATAATGGATAATCTCTTAATAACTAATTTTAGTGATTCTTAATTAATTGCTTTAAACTATAATGTGGATTAATTAACAATATGAAATACCTGGAGTAATTTCATTTACATTTTGGGTATCACTTCAGCAGATCAGCAAATGCTGTCGACTTATTACTTTAAATTTTATTGCCCAATGGAAGTTGAAGTAAACATCAGATTGATATGCTAGTAATTCCAAATATATAGAAGTTTCTTTATAGATCTCCAAACTGAATTGATTTTGTTCAAAGTAAAATTTGGTAATTGAAATCCCACTTCGCAGTAACAAAGCTATTGCATCATCTTGCAAAGTTAACGTTAAAACAAAATTAAACCCAAAGTAAAATAACTGGTAGGAGTATAACTAAAGTTGAGTTGCCATATAAATGCGGCACTCTAAATAAAAAATTTAAACAAAGCAAAAATGGCTTCTACTTAAACACGTAGTTTAAGCAATGAGTCAAGGGCACTCAAAGTAACGCTGCACAATGATAGAAAATGACTTGTAGCGCGGAAAGGATGTGCAGTGAATAATAATTGAAATAATTCAGTAAAAAAACTAAATGGAGATTTTACGCCAATAAGGTATGGAACTAACGCTACATGAAATGCACTTACGTTGCCAATAAGAACGTAAATTTTAAACATACATAAAAAGTTTGTTACAAGCTGTCATTACATTAAATGAAAAATAATACATTTTTGTATAAAAATAATTTAATTCTTTTTAACATAAGCATGAAAATAATAGTAATGAGATATTTGATTAAATATACGGGGTCCGTCAAGTGGACCTTAGGACAATTATATATTTAAAAAACCAGGAATGTAGCTACACGTTAACAAAAGTAGCGCCGGCAACTAAAATAATGACGGTGATGATGTATATATATATATATATATATATATATATATATATATATATATATATATATATATATATATATGCACGTGGTTATCAAATATGCATAAAATTCACCTCTGGGGCATCAAAATAATATGCTTGATCCTTTTCCCAACGCAATTTGTTCATAAATAACGATTTTGATATCTATTGGCCCAAAAAAACGTAATTACAGAAAAAGCACAATATTCACTTCTTGGGCATAAAGACAAAGCGTTTGGACAATTCCTCAACGAAATTAACTTGAAATTCACTCTTGGACATCTAGATGACGTGTTTGGGCGTTTTCCTAGAGAAATTGGTCCATAAATTACGATTTTGACATCTCTTGGACAAAATCCACATGTCACGGAAAATATATTAAAATAACTTATTGGGCAACGATACAATGCTTATTTCTTCATAAATAACGATTTTGGCATCTCTTAACCAAAATCCATGTGGTCAAAGAAAATTAAATCCAGTCATTCGGTAACGATGCAATGCTTTGGGACTTTTTCCAACTAAATTGGCGATTCTCATCTCTCAAAATCCGTTTTGTCGCAAGAAGTGTATTTAATTTACTGTAGGACATCGACACTATGCTCTTAGCCAAAATCCGTATAGGCACGAAAATGCATAAAATTTGTTTATTTGACATCGGGCTGACATTTTGGGATGTTCTCCTGGTGGGTTTAGGACAATTGCCCGAAAAAAACTGACCGAAAATAATTTTCCGAATATAAATGACGGAACGGCGAATTAACCGAAAGGACAATTTATCGAACGGACAATCCACCGAATGTACAATTTACCGAATATATAATTAACCGAATTCACTTTAAACTGTGCGAAAAGTTCTTGGATACATTCAGATTCGTAAAGGGTCTAATAAGGCAGGTTTTACTGGTGTTGCTCAACCTTTTGGTGACACAATTAAATTATATTCCAAAATAGCAAATTAGTTCTTTAGTATCCAATTATGATTTTTATTATTACTCTCCTGTGTTAAATTTGTTTTTTTCTTTAGTTTTGTGGTTATGTTAGATCTTTTTTACATTTTTTTACCTTTTTATTTTTCTAGTTTAAGAGTGTATGCAATTATGATTGGTGGTTGATCTTCTAATTCTAATTATTCAATAGTAGGTGGTATACCTTGTGTAGTTCAGGCTCTTATAAAGTTAGTTTAATTTTAATTTTACTTTTTAGTTTTAATTGGTAGTGCTAGAATTTTTCAGTTGTGTTTTTATCAATTGAATAATTTTTTTCTTTTCCTTTGTGTTTAGTTTTTTTTTTCAACATATGTATTTTATATTTTTTGTATTTTTTTATTTGTTAAGTATGCAGTTATAAGTTATACAAATATTTACAGATTAATAAATATTAGTTAAAGCGGTGTATTATGCACAATTCCACGTAAATACTCCATTAAATTTGTGTTGTCAAATGTATTCAATAATCGTGAAATGCGAATGGCGAGGTCTTTTTTTTAGGCGGAGATGGAATTCGTCCAATAACAAATTGTTCTATCATTTATTCATTAAGCCGTTGCTCCCTTTTTATGGCATCAAACATTTCCTTGTGGAAGGATGATTGCAAGTTAATTGATATTCGAAGGCACGGTACCAGGCTTCTACCCAATTTTTATTTATTTTTGGGGAGTTTTGCTGGACGCATTCGTAACAGTTCCACATATCAACTTCAAAACGAGGACTTCGTCGTCTGTTATTCCTGGTATGTCGTCCTATCCATGTATCTTCAAAGTAATCAATGATATCTTGCCCCTCTTTAGAAAAGATGTCGGAATCAGTAAGTTGATTAAATGCTTCTGTTAGATGCGCTACTGGAACAAACGCTAAAACTGATAAGTATCGCATCCTTAGGGCAATATCAGGTACAACGTCGTATCGTCCTTTCAAGCTGTTTTGTTGAATGCTTCTATGGATACACTGATTAAAATGGAAAAAGCACCCTCGAACTGTCGCATTAGAGAATTGTTCATTTATGGCATTAATCATTGGCACTTCAAAATCAACCATAATTGTTCCCGGCGCCAGGTGAGGTTGCAGTACCTTCATTTCACTCAGCTATCGGTTATACAGGGGTAGTGACTAGTTTGGGAGCAGCACATTTATAAAAGGTACAGATAGTATATCTTGAAATCCATGGACTATATATAGCTGGTGATGTTGTGTATGTCCTCAAAATTATTTTGAAAAATTATTTTTTTCACACACACACACACACACTCATATGTATATATATATATATATATATATATATATATATATATATATATATATATATATATATATATATATATATACACATGTATAGGTACAATTTTGTTAATGATTCGGTCAATTGTTCGGAACCGTCAAGGTCCAGGAATTGAATCAACACATTTAGGCGTTTTGACAAAATTGGAGTACAAATCTTGTCATGTTAGTTAGATTGCGCATGGTCGCCGAAAATACTGAAAATTTACTTCTTGATCATCGAGCTAATGTGTTTGGACGTTCATCAATCTATGTAAATAAATACGATTTTGACATCTGTTGGCGAAATTTTTGGTCTCTAATTATCTAACCTCTTCGGAATTTATACTGACCATTGTTGTGTAACACATTTTAAAATGATGGAGAGTTTCTAAACCGGGTAATCGTGCAAACAGGCAACACAAAACTGATAAATAATATAATAAATAAAAGGACTGTTAGTAAAGGTATTCAATGGGGCGTGTCCTATAGTGTCCTATAATAAAATATAAAATTTCGTCTTTACATAACACAAGCACATTACAAATCATTTTTCCAAATCAATCGGTAAACCGTATACAAATATTTCCAACATGGCAGCCAAAACATGGTCTCCAATAACGTAAAATCTTAAAGGTAATTCCTATTACAAGACCATGTATAAACGAGGTATAGAATGTATAAGGTTTTGTGTTGGTCTTAGTTGTGTAGTAAAACTAATTCAGAGCACTACATCTTGACATTGACACAAGGCGGCAATTCGGAATGTGCACACGTAACACTCACATTACCTACAGTTTGTCACACAAAAACGAAACTTAAGTCCAATGACTATATTTAATTGTGCAACAAATAAATGTGGCTACAAATGTGAAAAGAAGGTCAACCACATATTGAACAATAGTTGATATTACTGCATATATCTTGACCTGGGGCAACCGTAACGCGCAGGTTTCTGTGCACCAGCTTACGAAGTATCACACCAAAGAAACTCCGTGCAACAGACGTACAAGTCAGTTAAACTACAAGTCCTTAATACTAAAGTATATGCACAAACAATAAAGTTACAATTAGTCAACAACAAATACACAATACACATACACGTAGAGAATAGATCCAGGATAACGTTAACCTGCGTTCGCGGTTATATATTTCGCTAAGGGTGTATTAATCAATACGTTCCCCCTACGTAGGTTAGCGTTGGTTCCAGACATGTTCTTCGTGCAACAGACGTACAAGTCAGTTAAACTACAAGTCCTTAATACTAAAGTATATGCACAAACAATAAAGTTACAATTAGTCAACAACAAATACACAATACACATACACGTAGAGAATAGATCCAGGATAACGTTAACCTGCGTCCGCGGTTATATATTTCGCTAAGGGTGTATTAATCAATACGTTCCCCCTACGTAGGTTAGCGTTGGTTCCAGACATGTTCTCCGTGCAACAGACGTACAAGTCAGTTAAACTACAAGTCCTTAATACTAAAGTATATGCACAAATAATAAAGTTACAATTAGTCAACAACAAATACACACGTAGAGAATAGATCCGGGATAACGTTAACCTGCGGCCGAGGTTATATATTCCGCTAAGGGTGTATTAATAAATACGTCCCCCCTACGTAGGTTAGCGTTGGTTCCAGACATGTTCTTCGTGCAACAGACGTACAAGTCAGTTAAACTACAAGTCCTTAATACTAAAGTATATGCACAAACAATAAAGTTACAATTAGTCAACAACAAATACACAATACACATACACGTAGAGAATAGATCCAGGCTAACGTTAACCTGCGTCCGCGGTTATATATTTCGCTAAGGGTGTATTAATCAATACGTTCCCCCTACGTAGGTTAGCGTTGGTTCCAGACATGTTCTTCGTGCAACAGACGTACAAGTCAGTTAAACTACAAGTCCTTAATACTAAAGTATATGCACAAACAATAAAGTTACAATTAGTCAACAACAAATACACAATACACATACACGTAGAGAATAGATCCAGGATAACGTTAACCTGCGTCCGCGGTTATATATTTCGCTAAGGGTGTATTAATCAATACGTTCCCCCTACGTAGGTTAGCGTTGGTTCCAGACATGTTCTCCGTGCAACAGACGTACAAGTCAGTTAAACTACAAGTCCTTAATACTAAAGTATATGCACAAATAATAAAGTTACAATTAGTCAACAACAAATACACACGTAGAGAATAGATCCGGGATAACGTTAACCTGCGGCCGAGGTTATATATTCCGCTAAGGGTGTATTAATAAATACGTCCCCCCTACGTAGGTTAGCGTTGGTTCCAGACATGTATGTGCCACTCCCAGAACTGGTGGCACTTCATCTAGACCGCTAATCCCAGCGGCCTTCGAGGTAAAGGAAGATTTGCACAGTCCAAGTACAGTCGAAAAAACCCAAGCCAAAGTACCAGTCTCAACAGCTTGCGAAGTATTATGTAAAGCTTCTAGAACTTTAGTTGAGTTTGCTCCGTCCGGGCACGCTATTTAAACTGTTTTCACTGGAAGCCTCACGTCTTTCCTAGGTGGGGAGTTTTTTGGATCCCCCACTATCGTATTATAACATTTTAAGCAATTCAGCATTAGTTACAATGACGAACACGGTACCGCTAATATTGATCCTTTCTCAAATAAGAAGTAATTGTAGATGAAAGTCACTATAGCTAATTCAACTCGCTAAGAGATCAAAGGTTGTGTTATCGTGCTGTAAGTGATTGTAAAAATCTTTTTATATTTAACATCTTTTCCGTAAATGCAAAAAAATCCAAAGATATATATATATATATATATATATATATATATATATATATATATATAAGTTATTAATATAAAGTTATTTGACGAATATTTAATAAAAAAAATTTTTTCTTTCTCTTTCTTCAATATGGTACGTGTGTCAATAAAAACGAACTATAAATTTCAACATTTTCCATATATTATATTTCGAATACGGTTGTATTCATCGTCAGTGGAATTTAACAATAAAAAGAACTAAAATTAATATTAAAAATTGACAATTATGACAAATAATGTACAAGGTTACTATTTTAAATTTTCCAACATATTATTATAATTTATGGGTAAGCTTTCTAAATCCTTTTTACTGTTACAAGAAATTTTGTTATTAATTTTTATATGTAACATTTCTAAAATTAAACGTTTTTTTAAATTTGATTCTACATCTAAAATTTTTGTGTTATCGTATTGAAAGATGTGTCCTAAATCGTTTGAATGTTTAGCCAAAGCAGTACTTTTAGGTTTAACACGAACATCAGATTTATGTTGTGTTAATCTATTTTTTAAAGGTTGTAAAGATGTTCCTATGTAAACTTTATTACAAGAATCACAAGGAATTTGGTAAATAGTGTTAGTTATCTTATTTTTCGAAATTTTTGATTTTAATTTGGACATTAAATTTATACATCTGTTATTAATTGAAAATACCGGATTTAGTTTAAATTTTTTAAGTGATTTATATATTAAGCATTTTTTATTGTTATAAGGAAGAGGTATAAAAGTAATTTTGTCATTTTCCTTAGGTTCCTTATTCGTAGAAAAATTATTATAAAAAAAATGAATTTGTTGTTTAATTATTTTCAAAATTAATGATTTTGGATAATTATTTTCAATAAATGCTTTAATAATGTTTTTGATATGTTTAGAACGAAAATTTGGATCTGCGATTTTCAAACATCTTCCAATAGTGTTGATAATGGTATTAATTTTGTAGCCTAATAGGAATAGGAATATTTGTGTATAAAGAAATAACATCCAAAGATATAATTAATTGTTCATCATTCAAATTTATTTTCTTAATTTTTTCTTTAAATTCCATAGAGTTTATTATAGAATATTCCTTTTTATTCAAAATATTTTGTATTATGTTTGCCAAAAATTTAGATAAATTATACGTAGGTGAATTTATTGAAGATATGATTGGTCGAAGTGGTCGATTTTCTTTATGAACTTTAGGCAAAAAATATATTTGGGGAACATTAGGATATCTACATTTTAAATTATTAAATTCATTTTCCGATAATTTTCCTTGATTGAACCAATTTTCAATTAATATGTTAACACTACTTATAATTTCTTTGGTTGGGTCTTTTTGTACAATTTTATACGTGTTTATGTCACTTAAATGTTCCATGCCTTTATTTACGTATTCCTCTTTATTAAGTATTACGGTTATTTGCCCTTTATCTGCCTTTACTACTATGAGATCTTTATTTAGATTTAAAAATTGTTTAGCTTTGTAATAGGTTTGTCTAAAAAAGTTATTAACTCTTTGTTCTTCAAATGTTTCTTTATAGTTCTTAACAGTCCATAAATTCTTAACAAACGTTTCTCTAATATTATTTTTGTTAGCGTCAGAAAATGATTTAATTGAATATTCCATATTTGTAATTGATTTAATTATGTGATTTTTAATATTATCTATTAAAGGAAAATTGAAACTTCCTCCCAAACTTAAACAATATAAAATATCAGTAGGAATCACTTGATCACTATAATTCTTAATCCAATTATTATTAATTTTATAATTAAAGTTATATTCTTCTTTTAACGCACGCACACACGCACGCACGCACGCACGCACGCACGCACGCAAGCACGCACGCACGCGCGCATGCACGCACGCACGCACGCACACGACACGCACACGCACGTACACGACACGCACACGCACGCACACGCACACGCACGCACGCACGCACGCACCACGCACGACACGACACACACACACACACACACACACACACACACACACACACACACACACACACACACACACACACACACAGTACGTCCATAAAGTAATGTATAAATTAATTTAAAATTAAAGTATTTGTCTCTTGAAAAAACGCTTGATGTAAACCTTATATTTCAGGTATCTCCACAAAAAGAAATCTATGGGACCCTACCTTTCTATCCAACGACGATGGAACATTTCATCTAAATACCCACGAACTGGAGCTGCACAGTGAGGTGGGGCCCCATCCTGCTGGAAAAAAAGTTGTTGATCTGGGAGATCTGGTTCTTGTGGATCCGGGAATAGAGCAGGAAGTAATTGCAACTGGAGGAACTCAAGATACATCTGACCGGTTAATTTTCCTTTGAAAAATAAGGACCTAGTATTCTGTTCCCAACTAGACCACACCACACATTTAATTTTTGTGGATGCTGTGTGCGCCTCCACCGTCCAATGGGGGTTAATTGTGGCCCAATACCTACAATTTTACCTATTGACGATACCGTTGAGGCAGAATGTAGCTTCGTCCAAAAAGTTAATCTTTTTCACAGCATTTTCGTCTTGGTTACAGATATTTTGCATAACTCACAAAATTCATTACGCCTATCAAAATCATCTTCAGATAACTCTTGAAGCGGAATAACTTTATAAGGGTGATATTTGTTTCGGACGACGTTGAGTACAGTAGATTTAGATAAAGTTAGGTTTCCAGCTACATGTGATAATGCAATGTGTGGATTTTCTTCTACAGATAATAAAATATTCAGCCGATTATCTTCACTCACACTGAGACGTCCGGATTTTGGCCTAGCCCGTACATGACCGAATTCTCGAAATTTCTCTTCCACTCTGCTGACCTCAGTTTTGTTAAATAAATGAGCTGTTTCTGCTCGAGTGCGGGTCCTATCTTCATATCCAATCATGCAGAGTATCTCAATCTTGTCCCGTTCAGTTAACTTTACCATATCTTTGTATTACAAAGTCGGGACAAGTTAGACACTTTCAATAATATCGTCTATCTGATAGTTTTACCAACCAATGTAACTACCTTAAAAGTACAGTATTGGACAAGGTTAAAGCAACTATAGAAAAATATGAATTTATTTAAATCGATTTATTTATTTAAGTAAGGGAATGTTTCTTTCCAACATAAACGTTTGTATTATCTGCTGACTTAAGTATGTTTCTTATCTGTAATTTTTTGCAGTATTTGAAATATGTTAATAAAATTGTTTGACAAAATTAAAGCAACTAGACCTTTAGGCACTGTTAGTACTCTACGTAGAGGATTCTGTAGCAAGTCAAAAAAGGAAAAATTCTCATCTTTCAAGTGTCCATATTTCAGAAACGAAGATAGATAAACCAAGGGTATGTTATACCAAAAATATCTAGAATTTGCAGTAGAATCCGAATATTACAAAATCTGCAGGGCGTTCCATCTAAAAAAATCGAAAGTATGGTCCTATCTTGTATTATGAGGATTTTTCGTTAGAATAACGATATTAGGATTTTATAGTCTAGTACATTTTGAAGTTTTCAGAAATTATTATTTATGCCTGTCAATTTATAAATGAAATCAGCGTAGCAAAGACGTAATGATCGTATACCGTAGGATTTACAATTAGTGCGTTCTAAACACCAAACTATCGCCATAGAACGCGTTTGTCAGCTCAACAAGTTTTTTTTAATTTTCCCACCTAAACGGATAGTTATTGTAATCGGTAAGCTAATTCGAAATTGAGCCAAACAGGAATTATTCGCGCGTGAATGCTTGTGCGCGTGCGTCTGTCCGTGCACGTGTGCGCGTCCCTGTGCGTGAACTAGTACATATGCATGTGCAGGCGCGTGTATGTGCATGCGTGCTGGTGCAAGTGGGTGTGGGCGTTTCTGTGTCTGTACGTGTAAGTGTGCGTTTTCATTTTTCAATTGTGCGTATGTGAATGTGCGTGTGCGTGTGCGTGTGGGTGTGCGTGTGTGTGCGTTTGTATGTGCGTGTGCGTGTGCGTGTGCGTGTGCGCGTGCGTGAGCGTGTTCGTGTACGTGTGCGTGTGCGTGTGTGTGCGTCTGCGTGTACTAGTGCGTGTCCGTGTGCGTGTGCGTATGCGTGTACGAGTGCGTGTCCGTGTGCGTGTGCGTGTGCGTGTGCGTGTTTGTGTGCGTGTGCGTGTGCGTGTGCGTGTGCGCGTACGAGGCGTCTCCGTGTGTATGTCCGTGTGCATGTGCGTGTGCGTGTGCATGTGCTTGTGCGTGTAGGTATGCGTGTGCGTGTACGTGTGCGTGTGCGTGTGCGAGTTCGTGTGCGTGTGCGTGTGAGTGTGAGTGTGCGTGTGCGTGTGCGTGTACGTGTGCGTCTGCGTGTGCGTCTGCGTGTGCGTGTACTAGTGCGTGTCCGTGTGCGTGTGCGTCTGCGTGTGCGTGTGCGTGTACGAGTGCGTGTCCGTGTGCGTGTGCGTGTGCTTGTGCGTGTAGGTATGCGTGTGCGTGTGCGTGTGCGTGTGCGAGTTCGTGTGCGTGTGCGTGTGAGTGTGGGTGTGCGTGTGCGTGTGCGTGTACGTGTGCGTCTGCGTGTGCGTCTGCGTGTGCGTGTACTAGTGCGTGTCCGTGTGCGTGTACGTGTGTGTGGTGTGCGTATGCGTGTGCGTGTGCGTGTGCGTGTGCGTGTGTCGTGTGTGTGCGTGTCGTGTGTGTGCGTGTGCGTGTGCGTGTGCGTGTGCGTGTGCGTGAGCGTGTGGGTGTGCGTGTGCGTGTGCGTGTGCGTGTGCTGTGCTGTGCGTGTGCGTGTGCTGTGCGTGTGCGTGTGCTGTGCGTGTGCGTGTGCGTGTGCGTGTGCGTGTGCGTGTACGTGTGTGTGTGCGTGTGCGTGTGCGTGTGTGTGTGTGTGTGTGTGTGTGTGCGTGTACATGTGCGCGTGCGCGTGCGTGCGTGTGAGCGTGCGTGTGCGTGTTTGCGTGTATGTGTGCGCATGTGTAGGGGTGCTTTATTTATTTAAAGACTAGCGAAGATGCGTCAGTCCTTATATAAAATTAGCGACGATTACCGTGTTGAAGATTATTTAAATAAAAGAATAACTTCAAACTTTCTGAAATATAGTACTGTTGGGCAGATTTTATATGGACAAGTAAATGGCTCTACGAAAATTAATGTTGTGCAAGCATTGTTTTGGCAAGCAAGCGACTGAATTTTGAGAATGAAATGAAAATTACATTAAAGGGCAATAAAATTAAAAATTATGATGGCCACCTCCAACAAAGGCTGAGACCGCAGTAAATGGCAACACTGCAAATGATCGAGTGGAAAGCTTACACCAAGCGCGCGAGTATCCTGACAGACGAAATAATAGACCGATAACACTCCTGAATTTTGAATTTCTCATTATTTTATTTTGTTAGATCTGTAATTACTTAGCAATACACGGTAGGTACCTGTTTGTACTTTTTAAACTGACCAAAAATTTGTCGCTTACACACTCGTCTAAAGTGAGGAATGGTGCGATCAACACGTACTTATGTTTATTGTATGCAAACATAAATCAAGCAAGTTATCTGATGTATGGGTACAGTTACAAATTAATACGTATTTTACACTTGTAAGTTTTGCAAAAACATGTGGGTACTTTAGGTGCATTTACAGGTCCCCCGTAACCGGGCGTGCAACGCACGCGAGCGCCAGCTCAAAGGGGCGCCAAACTGAAGGTTTGGCAAAAAAAATTTAAAAATCTAGAAAAAAAATATAAAAAAATTTTTTTTTTAATAATAATGCGCAGGGTGAATAAAAATATAGAGAGAATTAAAAAATTGAAATATTTAACTAGTTTGCTGTTTGTTGCCTTTCGGTTCTCAACTGCTCGCTCGGGTTTTAGTTCTCGGAAACTTAGGTCGCTTGACTTGCCGCTTTGAGGTCGTTGTGTTTCTAGTGACCGTTCTATTGCTGCTCGTATTTGCTTCGCTATGGTTGTCGTCGAACTGTGGAATAAAAATATGTAAATGCCTTTACTTGTCAAGTTTCAAGCAAATACTTAGTGACCACATTTAGTTTGTTAAGGATTAACAAGCATTAACTTTCGGATTGACGCGTAAAAGCGTTCACTTGTTTTTATTCACCCGACCCAATGTAAGAAATATTTATTTTGGTGCTACGACATATTAAATTTTCATGCAGTTTTAACTTAAGGTTTTATTAAACACTTAGAGATGAAATTAATAATTTTATCAATATTTGTATATAATATACATAAATAATATTTTTAAGTTAAACTACTACTTTAAATAAAATCTGGTGCACTAAAACGGGAAAATAATTATTAGGACGCATTATGAGACTTTCTAAAGATTCTAACCTCTTTAAAAATTAACAATTAATTTAAAATGTGGGATGCAAGTTAAAATATTGTTTTAGCGAACTTGCGTCCCCACGTTTTTAATTTTAATTGTTAAATGTTCCAGAGGTCAGAATATCTCAGAAATATTTTTACCTGTACTTTCTATTTTTTGGTTTTAGTTTTTCACTTGACTAGAATTACCTCTACTCTACGACTGCAACATTAAATTCAGGATAAAAAGACCTTTAAAACGAGGTATCACTTGATCTACTTCTAATTTAAAATTTTTAAGGGCAGCTCTCACCCTCGCTCAGGGGTTGATACTGTGGAGTTAAACATAAAATATGATAATATAATATTTTCACGGAAACCTAAAATATGTGCGGAAAGTTTTGTAAGAATCGGTTGAGTAGAAGTAGTTCAAAAAGCTATTGCAAGATTAAAAACAAACAATAAACAACTATACAGGTCGAGCGATATTAAATAAAATCGTTTATTAACATTAAACCCTTATTTTAAATTTTTGTTAATATTTAACATTTTTTTTGTAAATAAAGAATTGCAATTTTTTAAGCCAAATCCGAATATTATGCAGTATTCGTAAATCGCCAAGCTTGTCTACAAACGTGAAAACTTGTCCAGACTTGCATTTTTTCAGTTCGAACACAAAATATTCACGGGGTATGAATTAAAACAACAAAAGGCGTTAGCTAATCAGTTCTTGATATTCACACAAGAAAACGGAAGATAAATGATAAATTAGACGTGTTTTAAAGTGGTAGAAAGAAAATATTCGATTCGATCAAGTGTTTTATATTTTTTGTTATTGTGTTTGGTGTGGAAATTAGTTAGTATTATATTATATCATACAAAAAATAATATAAATAATTGGACATATTCTAATAAAGTAATAAAATCCAAAATTAGTTTTTAGGCATATCAAAGTTTATTTTAAAAATTTTGTCAACGTAAATAGTCACCCTTTATATTATTATACAATAGTTACATAGATTCTACGTAAAACTCGAGGATAATCTCTTAAGATTTAATGGCTTTTGGGATATTTTAATTTTTATTATTTCAAATAATATAGCTTTCAACTATTAAAGTTAAAATCAAATATTATACAAATTTTGTTATGCCAGGTCATTACCTATAAAAATTCAAATTAAATAATAAATGTCTTGTTTATAGGAAAAAAATGCAAATGTAATTTCTGAAATAAAAATTAAAATTTCTTAAAAACCATTTAAAATAGGTATAGGATATTAAATATACAAAAATCTAGGTAATTAGACATTTACGTGTTACCTTAATAGGTAATAATATGCAGGGTGTTTCATTCAAATTACCGAAGTTGACATCTCTTTCCGGTATAGCCGGTAGTGCCAAAACTGTCAAAATATTTTATTCGTCTATCATCCAACGATCTCATCACGTTTCTTTTTTAAATGTTTTCTGAGCCTAGCACATCTTAATACATTTTATATTGATCTAGCATATTAGCTTATATTAGCTTCACTTGCTTAATTCTAGAAACCACAGAAGAGAAAATGACCTTCTGGCGCAAAATTTCGGGAGCAAAAAAAAGTTAGAGCCCAAGAAAGGGAGAAGATGGCTGGAAAAATGAAAGATTCCTTGGCGAAAACTCCAGTTTCCAATGCAGAAACAGAAGCTTTAGAGAGTAGTTCTGAATCGGTCGAACCCGCTGGCTCAACAATAGAGGCTACAAGTGAAGCTGAAACCGAAGCCTTGACTGAAATGGGCGCTGAGATGACAAGTACCATTCTTCTATCAGAGGATCCTGGTCTGTGGCCTAGAACCATTAACAACGAGGAAGTCAGAAGGTTGGTTGAGCGAGGACCTCCTTTGATAGGACGCAATTATCAATTTCCTACAAATCAAGACAAAAGAAAATTTTCAAGTACGTACTTTGTCAGAAAACTAAAGAATGGTGAAACAACAGAGAGAATTTGGGTTATTTATTCAGTTTCAAAAAACTCTATATTTTGCTTTTGTTGTAAGGTTTTCGGTAAAACACTTATCGTTGGCTATAAAAAGACATGAATTGTACATAATGTTCATATGAATACATGGATGAGTTTGAGAAAATGTTAAAAGTATCTACTACAGTAAACGATCATCATTTACGGGTTTTAGAAACGGAAAAAAAATTGGCATGATGTTCTGGGAAGAATTGTTGTAGTCGTAAAATTTTTGTCCCGACAATGTCTAGCATTTCAGGGTTCTTCTAAAATACTTTTTTAACATGATAGCGGAAATTTTCTTAAGGCTGTCGAGATGACTTCGTCATTTGACCTTGTGATGTGAGAACATCTTAGTAGAGTGCAAAACTCCCAGGAAAATTCTTTAAAAAAACTCATTATTTAGGCTATCAAATTCAAAACGAAATTGTAGAATTAATGTCTTCTAAAGTAAAAAATAATATTTTAAATATGGTACGCTGTTCCAAATACTATTCAATAATTATGGACTGTACGCCAGATACAAGTCACACAGAAAAAATAAGCCTTGTTTTGCGTTATGTGGTGTTAAATCATGATTGTAAAAAAGTTCAAATACAAGAGAGTTTTTTAGCTTTTAGCCCAATATTCGATTCTACAGGAGAAGGACTATTTAATTTTGTAGTTGAACTTTTACGAAATTTAAATTTAGATATTAAAGACATGAGAGGTCAAGGGTATGATAACGATGCCAATGTGCGTGGAAAGCATATTGGCTTACAAAAACGTATACTGGACGCTAATCCTCGAGATTTTTTGTGCCATGCGCTGCACATAGCTTAAATTTAGCAGTAAATGATGCTGCTAAAGTATCAAATGAAACAGTAAACTTTTTTAATATAGTACAAGAACTCTACGTTTTTTTCTCTTACTCCACAAAAAGATGGGATATTATTAAAAAAAATGTTCCTGAATTAAATCTAAAACCCCTAAGTGATACTAGATGGTCAAGTAGGGTAGATGCTATAAAGCCATTAAAATTTCATTTAATAAAAATTTGCGAGAGTCTTCTAGAAATAGCGGATAACGATACTTTTAACATAGAGAGTAGGCATAAAGCAAGTTCTTTACTATTAAATATCCAATCATTTAAATTGATTTGTAGTGTAATTATTTGGTATGATGTTTTATTTCAGATTAATATTGTAAGCAAAATGATGCAAAGTGTAACAATTGACATTAAAGTATGCCAAAACTATTTAAAGAATTTAGTCGATCATTTCAAAAATTATAGAAATGATAATTTCTTTGAGGGAATAATTACTCAAGCGGCAGAATTAGCCGCCGATCTTAAAATAGTGCAAGATTTTCTCGCAATCAATACTACTAGACGAAAATCTAAACCAAAGCTTTTTGATTATGAACATAGGGTTGAAGCACCTCAAAATGCCAAAACCGCGTTTAAAGTTAATTTTTTTTTAACAATAATTGATCAAGTCCTAAGTTCTTTAAACAGTAGATTTGATATGATCTCTAATTATGACAATGTTTTTGGTTTTTTTAGTAATATTTTTACATTATGTGACGATGATCTCCTAAAGAACTGCCAAGCTCTACAGCAGAAGCTTACTGATGCGGTAAAGATGGAGGCTGATATTGAGGCAGATGTTTTGTTTAATGAGATTAAAGCTTTAAAGTTATTTTCAATTCCTCATTTTTCAAATCCTCTGTATATATTGCACTATATATTTGAACACAATTTAACCTCATCTCTGCCAAATGTTACAATTTCCTTAAGAATACTTTTAACTTTACCAGTATCTGTGGCTTCTGGGGAGAGGTCATTTTCAAAATTAAAAATAATAAAACATTTTCTTCGATCAACTATGCATCAAGAGAGACTATCTGGGCTAGCAATATTAGCTATAGAGCAGGAGATGGTTGACAATATCGATTTTGATGAAGTAATAAAAGAATTTGCTGCCGTTAAATCAAGAAAAACACCTATTTAACCTAATAAAAGTTGTAGTTTTAAGTGACGGATTAAAGATGTTTTTGTTATCAATTAATAATTTATTAATTATTATTTCCAATAAATATTAAATTAAAAAAAATTTCTGTTGTTTTTAAAAAAAAATATTTTTTTTTATAACTGGATTTCGTACATTAATAAAGGGCGCCAAAATAATGTCCCGCACGGGGGCACCGCTCAGCCTTGCGGGGGCCCTGTTCTCAACCCTTAACATCACGACGCCTTTGCCGTAATATTAATCTTTCAAATCAATAAAACTCAAACTGGTAAACGCTAAAATAGTTATTCAAATAAAGCTTCCTGCGTGAAATTACGCAATGCTAGCAAATACTTCGCATATTTTCATTCCTCTAGTAAACCTCAAGCCTTTATTGCTGCAATTTGTGACCTGTTTTATATTTCCGCATCATAATATGCAAAACATCCTCCAAAATATCACAAAAGTAAAAATTGTCAATTTTGGTTTAAGAGCAACATAAATAAATAAAACGTTTTAAATTTAGTTTGTATATCTGAATTCATTTATCTGGTTAAGCAAGTATGCTTACGAACATTAATAACTTGTATATTGGCACTGATAGACAGTCATCAGCTATTGCCGGAATTATATGCATGAATGGGCCGGTACGGTGCCACCGGATGTACTAATGGTTTGCGTTCACTTACTTACCTACTAAACATATAGCAACGGTATAAATTACTAATCGGTAAAATTGCAACTCAAGTCTTAATTGTTTCCAGAATGCATAATTTCTGATCCATACGTAAATACATACCTTTATCTGTTCTGAAATTAAAGCAAAACTTGCTCTGTCGTTAAGTGCAGGAGTAGACGTGATATAATGTTGAATTCCTTCTAATATATGTTGAACAGATTTCGGTCGATAAGTTTTTTTCATTGCATTACTGATTACATGGTTTGTAACACCGCTTGCAACACCGGCAACAGTAGAAGCAGCTAATAGTTTGGTTGACGCAACTATTACACTTTTAGCGGACCAAAAAAAATGAAAGACTGAGCAGACACCACCACTAAAACAATTAACAATGCAATTTTTTGATTCATATGTACTTTCATTAATTGTTTCAACTCAACACACTTGAATTAACACTGAGTACTGATCTTCAAATATTAATGGGAGCATTTATATTTACTGATGCCTAAATTTTATTCCTCTCACTTAAAATGGATTAAGTGTTTACACTTTATGCTTTATGAAAACATTAACAAGGTTTCTCAATAACAATAATATAAAAGCAATTTTAAATATACATTCAAGAATTTATTGTTTACATTCGATTGGATTCATTCATAAACTAAGGAATTTCAAATTTAACTTCAGGAAGTATATTTTTGTAATTACAGTACAAATGAAATAGGTATATATGGCAAACATTGATTCGACATTAAAGTGCTCACTACGTAACACAATTAACTGTTTTAATGTTTTTACACTCAAAACTATCAGAAAATGAAAATAGATGTAATAAAAAACTTGTAATTACGACCTATGCGTATAAACCAACAATACTGGAGTAGAATTAAAGAAAAAAGAGCCTAAAGGATTGTCTGCTGCAGGACCTAGTAATACTAAAACACGATTTGTAATAGAAGTATAATTTGTCACCAATAGTCTCTTCCAGTTGGTTTAATATAGTGACATGAACACTGACACACACACACGCACGCACGCACGCACGCACGCACGCACGCACGCACGCACGCACGCACGCACGCACGCACGCACGCACGCACGCACGCACGCACGCACGCACGCACGCACGCACGCACGCACGCACGCACGCACGCACGCACGCACGCACGCACGCAGCGCCACACACACACACACACACACACACACACACACACACACACACAACACAGACACAGACACAGACACAGACACAGACACAGACACAGACACAGACACAGACACAGACACACAGACACAGACACAGACACAGACACAGACACAGACGCAGACAGACACAGACACAGACACAGACACAGACACAGACACAGACACAGACACAGACACAGACACAGACAGACAGACACAGACACAGACACAGACACAGACACAGACACAGACACAGACACAGACACAGACACAGACACAGACACAGACACAGACACAGACACAGACACAGACACAGACACAGACACAGACACAGACACAGACACAGACACAGACACAGACACAGACACAGACACAGACACAGACACAGACACAGACACAGACACAGACACAGACACAGACACAGACACAGACACAGACACAGACACAGACACAGACACAGACACAGACACAGACACAGACACAGACACAGACACAGACACAGACACAGACACAGACACAGACACAGACACAGACACAGACACAGACACAGACACAGACACAGACACAGACACAGACACAGACACAGACACAGACACAGACACAGACACAGACACAGACACAGACACAGACACAGACACAGACACAGACACAGACACAGACACCGACACAGACACAGACACCGATATGTACACAGACACGGATACAGACACAGACACAGACACAGACACAGACACAGACACAGACACAGATACAAGACACAGACACAGACACAGACACAGACACAGACACAGACACAGACACAGACACAGACACAGACACAGACACAGACACAGACACAGACACAGACACAGACACAGACACAGACACAGACACAGACACAGACACAGACACAGACACAGACACAGACACACAGACACAGACACAAAGACAGACACAGACACAAGACACAGACACAGACACAGACACAGACACAGACACAGACACAGACACAGACACAGACACAGACACAGACACAGACACAGACACAGACACAGACACAGACAAGACACAGACACAGACACAGACACAGACACAGACACAGACACAGACACAGACACAGACACAGACACAGACACAGACACAGACACAAGACACAGACACAGACACAGACACAGACACAGACACAGACACAGACACAGCACGACCAGACACAGACACAGACACAGACACAGACACGACCAGCACAGCACGACACAGACACAGACACAGACACGACACACACACACACACCACCACCACCCACGCACGACACGCACGCACGCACCCGCACGCACGCACGCACGCACGCACGCACCGCACCGCACGCACGCGCCGCACGCGACGCACCGCACCGCCACGCACCGCACGCACGCCACGCCACGCACACCACACCACACGCACACGCACCACACCACACGCACACGCACACCACACGCACACGCACACGCACACGCACACGCACACCACACGCACACACACGCACACGCACACGCACACGCACCGCACCACGCACCACACACCACACGCACACACACACACAAGTTTTCTTTGAGTTAAGACGTGTTATTGCTGACTCTCCGTTGTCGTGCGAATATTTGATGAAATATTTCTATAAAAAGATGGGGGACTTACGATCCTTTATTACGCTATAATAGGTTTTTAATATTTTAAAAAAACTATTTGTTCCAAAATAGAATGACTATTTTTTTGTTTTTAATATTTAAACATAATAGTGTTCCAAACAGACAGTGAGGAAGACAATTTTGTAGAAATTCTGTTCTAAGTTTTTATATTATTTCCTTTTAATTGAGAGTGATATTTTTATTCTTTAAATAATTTATCAAAACTGTGTAATATATAAACACATTATCAGTGCATAAACCAAAGTGAGATTAGTTCAATCACGTAAGTGAAGGCCGACAGGCCGATTAACATATAAACTTATGAATGCATTTAATTATTCATTTATTTGCTTTCAATATGTTCCTTTATATTTAAAATAATGTCTCAAGGGAAAAGTTTAGGGGTTTCTGACATCAGGGATTCCGATGTAATACCACCGGCTGAAAACTTAAATTCTAGTAGCAGCAGCACAAATCGTAATCTATTTTCTAACGTTGTTAAATGTACATTTCCTAAAAAAGACCAAGCAATTGTACTACAAGCAGTTGACGATATATTGGTAAAAGACTATGTAGTTGGTGTAGGATCATTAATTGGACCTAAAAATGTGTTATTTGCGTCCCGAATATCAAATAATAGAATTTGTATTTTTCTTTCGTCAAAGCAACAAGTTGATAATTTTATATTGAGACACAATGGAATCACAATAAACAATATTTTCATCACAGCGCGTAAATATATAACGCCGGCCCAAAGGGTAGTTTTGTCAAACGTTTGTCCATCCATACCCCACAACGTAATAGAGGAAAAATTAAGAAGAAAACATAAAACTTGTATCCCCGTCTCGTTCATAGGAGCAGGAATTGGCATTGGTGATTACAGTCACGTTTACAGTTTTAGAAGGCAGGCATATATTTTACCCGATGATGTCAGTACTCTTCCTGAATCTCTCTTAATAAATTTTGATGGGGATGACTACAGAATATTCTTAACAAATGATAGGATAAAATGTTTTAACTGCAAGGAATATGGACATATTGCAAGTAAATGCACTCAACGCCCTGTTGACCCCCCCAGTATACAGCAAACTGTTGAAACCTCTACAACAGAAGCATCGATTGAAAATAATCCAAGGCAGGAAATCGCCGATGAAGTAGTAAAATAACCTATGGAAGAAGTGACGGAGGTAAATAAGAAACGCCCTGCACCATCCACGAGTTCAAACGTCACCGAGAACTCAAAAGAAGTTATTAAATCACCAGCAACCGTAAAATTTTCTAAAACGGAAGAAAAAGGACCAGTAAAAAAGAGCAAAAGAAGTACGACACCAGAAGATTACGAGCAACTTGACAATTTAAAAAAGCTCTGGCCGAATGATAGTTTCATCCTGGATTACGAAGACTTTAAACAATTTATGTTAAATGTTAAAAATAGTGAATGCGCAATTAGCGTAGCACATGAATACACTACCGATATCTCAAGGCTTAGTTCCATGATCGCAGAATTATTACCTTATATTACTACGAGAGCACTAAAAGAAAGGTGCAAGCGATTAATAAAAACTTTAATGAAAGTGACAAATTCGGCCTCCGATCTAGAAACCTTACAAATGTCGCAATATTCACACGCATCCTCCTACGATTCCAATTAAGATGATAGAGGAGCAAATAATGTAAATAAACTATTCGTTTTTTTTTAAGCTAAAAAATAAATATATATAAAAAAAATATATATAATGAACGGTATTAAAATATTAACATTAAATGTAAAAAGTATTCAAAGTTCCTTCAAACTTCAAAGCTTGCGCTTATTTATTGGAAAACATATACCAGATTTCTTGTTATTACAAGAAACGAATATTACTAACATTACAAACGTTGGTATTGAACAAAATTACCACATTTTATGGAACCCTAAAACTCTAAACTACACAGGTATTGCAATAATAATTAAAAAGAAAGCGGCAAAAATTATTGAACACAAAATAATTCACGACGGATATTTGCAACAGGTAGTGGTTAAACTGAAAAATAGCATTGTACATATTTTTTGTGTATATCTACCGAATGATGCCAATATTGCTTTTCAGATTTTGCGAAAGGCAAATACCGCAATTTACGAAACCAAACAAAGAAATGAAGGTATTGTGATTGGAGGTGATTTGAACTGCACGCTAAACCCTGCGGTAGATAGATTATATTCAACTGAAAGAAATACAGTTGTAGGAAACCTTCTTAAAGAAATTATCAACAGCAACCAATTGCATGACGCATATCGCCTTCTACATCCTAATGTCGCAGGGTACACTTTTTATACGAATAAAAGTGCTTCAAGGATAGACGTTGTTCTGTGTGATGATATTTGGTGCACAAAGCTAAAAAGTGCAATAAATCTAGTAACCTTCTCGGATCATTTAGCAGTGCAAATTAACTTTAAAATAGAAATCACGCATGGGCTTCCTTATTAGCGGTTTCAAAACTCCTTATTAAAAGATGTGTTATACGTGCATTGTATAAATGTACTAATAGATCACACAATAAAGCAGAAAAATAAACAGGAAAATGCATGGGATTGGTGGAATAGACTAAAAAATGATCTGAAAACTACCACAATAGTATACTGCAAACATAAAAATCAAACTAAATTCATTCAGTTAGATAATCTGCAAAGAATATATAAGGAACAAACAAGTAGAAACTCTGCACCCCAACCCACCTCTGTGGGTTGGGGTGCAGTGTTAAATCAAAGTAGAAATATATATACGGCTATTTCAAAAAACGCTGAGTTGAATAATAAATATAAACAAATTGTAAATGATGATCTACCTGACAAGATAAACACTCTCAGTATAAAAAGTGAATCAATTTCAAAAATACGAGTTAATAATGTAATAATAAATCAACCGATGCAAATAGTAAAGGAAGTTCATAAATACTTTAAAAACAAGCACAGCGTTTCAAGACACAGACTGGAAAAGAATTCGACTATATTTAAAGATTTACAAAAGTTAAGTAGTTCAAACAATGATAAGCTAAGCCAACCCATCACCTTCGATGAATTAACAAACGCTTTAAAAAGTTTGAACAAAAATAAGTCACCGGGAATAGATGGATTTACTGTTGAATTTTACATCCAATTTTGGGAAAAATTAGGCCCACATTACTTTGAAGCAGTATCTAGTAGTCTCAAACATAAAACAGACATACCGAGGATTATGAATACTTCGATTATTTCTCTGATAGAAAATACAGGTAGGGATTCGTTAAATATTCAAAACTGGAGACCAATCTCGATACTAACTACAGACTATAAAATATTAGCAAAAACAATTTCTAATAGACTCATGTGCGTAGTTGAAAACGTAGTAGAATGTGACCAATCATACAGCATACCTGGTCGATCAATTTATGATAGTCTCCATTTACTGAGAGACACTATTCATTACGCAAACACAGAAAATAAAGCATTAGCCATTTTCTCACTTGATCTCGAAAGCGCGTTTGACAACAGCGAACACAACTATCTATTCCATGTTCTAAACGAAATGAATTTTCCTGAGTATTTTATCAACATAATCAAGACCATGTATTCGCAAGCATGCTCACATATCAGAGCCCAACAGCTGTTGTCACAACCACTAGAAATTAAAAAAGGGATTAGGCAGGGATGCCCATTATCAGGTCCCCTTTTTACAATAGCAATAGATCCATTTCTGAAAATGTGCAAAAGAGAAATGATAGGCTTTTTATTACCGATAGGCAATTCTCAAAAAACTTATTTTTCCTCGTACGCTGACGATATCTCCTTTTCGTATCTGACGACAGCGATTTTCTTACGCTCAAGAAATGTTACCGCTTCTCGTCGGAGTCTGGAGCCGTCATCAACACACCCAAATCAAAAGAGTTATGGTCGGAGCATGGGAACCAGAAATGATTCACCGTTCAATTGCAGTTGGAATTCTGAAAATTTAAAATTTGGCGTGACTTTTAGTGCATCAGAACAACACACCATTGATCTAACAGAAAATGAAATTAATAAAAAAATAGCGAATTCGTTATCTAAATGGAATTACAGAGCAAGAGCGTTATCACCAAAAGGGAAGATTAAAATTATCAACATCTTTATTGCACCTAAAATATGACACAAATTTACGAACTTTATTTGGCAAAATAAAAAGCACGGAACCAACAAAGAAAGCTTATGCCTACTAGTACAACAAGGTGGCTTAGGAATGGTACATGTAAGATCAAAAATTGCTACACTCAGAATCTTTACCGCCATAAAAGCATTATATAATGTAGACGCAAAATGGGCAAAAATGTTTTTTTACAATCTTAAGAAGTGCAGTAAGAGCGAAATACAATGGCAAGCGCTTTACTACAAAGAAAATGAATTGCACAAATATAGTTGAACGAGATATGCAAAAAGTGTAAAGGACGGATGGTACAGGATTCCCCTAGAGTTTAAAAATTTTCCAGCATGCAAAAACGAGATATTTATGCTTCCTATATGTGATTGTCCCTTATGGCCAAAACCAATTGCAGCATTATTCTCTAACAACATTTGGTCCAAATGTGGTTTATACTTAATCGGCGACTGTATGGAAGTTGGAGAATGGAAAAGTGATAAAAACTTGTGTAGCGGCTATGTGCCCCCCATAACAAGAATTGAATTATTTTTAAAATACAAGGAACTCAAACAATTGTATCAACAACATTTTCAAAACATGTCACAAACAGAAAAGGCCACAAATTGGCCACCAGCTATAACGTTTGAATATTCGACTAACCAAAAGTACGTTGTGGATAAGCATACACAAAAATACTTACAAGAAGCGATTGTCGTAAATGAATTTGAAATTAATGGAAAGGTTAAAGGTTACTGGGGAAACGAAGATGTTAACTGGAAGAATGTATTCAAACAACCGTCGTTAGGTGCCGATACCATAATAGCTTGGAGATTTGCCAGAAATCGTCTAGCGGACAAAGTATTTTTACAGAAGGTATCTGCAACTGACACAAAAACCTGTCTGACCTGTAACGTAGAAGCAAACGCTTGGCATATAATAATGACGTGTCACCTAGTTCAAGGTATATGGAGTTTTGTGACTCATAAAGTTAAGTGTTTAATGAAGATACGTACAGTGCAAACCAAAGACCTATACTGCATGTTCAACTATAAAAAGCGAAAAAAAACGATAGTTAATCTGACAAACTTTATATTAGTATTCACAATTAGTTGTATCTATAAGCAACACTTAACGTACATAAAAACAGGTGAAACCGAAAGTAAATTTCTGACTGCATACAAAGACAAATTAACATCAAGGATAAATACAGAGTATATATGGCATTTAAACAATAATAGTATTAATGAGTTTAAACAAAAATGGTGTGTAAGCAACATACTGTGTAGCGTTGAGGATAAAGAACTAAAATTATGCAGCGACTTAATAAGAATGTAGATCCAGCTTGAAAAGATGTGTGAAGATTAGGTGTGTGACATTTGTAGTTTAATGTAACATGTAGTATATCACTGATTTTAATAAATAATAATAATAATAATAATAATAATAATAATAATAACACACACACACACACCCGCGCGCACACGCACGCACGCACGCACGCACACACACAAACACACGCACAAACACACACACAAACACACACACACACACAACACACACACACACACACACACACACAAACACACACACACACACACACCAACACACACACACACATACGCACACCCACACGCACGTGCACATGCACACGCTCACACACGCATAGGCGCACACGGCCACATGCGCACACCCGCACTTGCGCACCCGCGCACACGCGCACACGAACATACACGCACACACGCACACACGCACACATGCACACACTCACACACGCACACACGCACACACATCCAGACATCATGGACGATCTTGACGAAACTTGGCCAAAAGTTGTAAAATGAACTAATAAGTCGATTTAGTGAAAAAACGTCGATTGCATAACCTTCTACACCTACATGTGAATATGTAGGTTGGAAGGAAAAACAATGAAAAGTGTACATATTTAAACTCACAGTTTCAAAGAAACGTTTTAGTGTGTCAAAGTGAATATCGAAATTATAAGCGTAGCTATTTGCATTATGGCACATAGTAAAAATTCGCGATCTTCGCAAATTGATTGCTCTGCTAGTGGTTAAGGAGAACAGGACAATCAAGTCAATTGTTGATCAATTTATACAGAAATTTTAATGAACTGAGTATTCTTCGGCAATTTAAATCTATCAATGAGAATGTATCCAAAAGAATATTATTAATAGTACCTTGAAATAGACACTGACCATCTAATTTAAACTCCAGAAATTTCGTAAATCTACACTGAACACCTTCGACGGTCTTTTCGTTGCAAGTATAGTATGGAAGCAAAATTGAAGAGGCGTACCCCAAACGCGATCGCATAGCGAGAAGTATAAGTCTTTTAATACATCCTGTCCATAGAAATTTCTGCAGGTCCTTATTATGAATACTAACATCTTCAGGGATAAATTAACTATATTTTCAATGTGAATTAAGAAAGACAATTTGCTATCGTAAGTAACCCCTAAATCTTTGAATGAAATAACACGAGGTGCAAGTCGCGAATCCAAGTTGTAGTCGTATATGGTGTGTTCAGGTTTACGCGTAAATGATAGAATTTTACAGTGCATTCAAAGGTAGATAATTAGTAATACACTATTGTTCAATAGAATTTATAGTCCTGTAGTTTGTGACAATCGTTGAGTGATCCAATCGGTTTATAAATGTTTAAATCGTCTGCATAGAGTAACTATAACATTGGCCAAATCATTAACATACAGAATAAACAATAGTGGACCTAAGTTAGAACCTTGAGGAACGCCCGAGGTACCTACATATGGCACAGATGTAAACCCGTTATATGCAACACATTGTAATCGTGAACAATTATAAGATTTGAGCAGGTTGATTAATGAAGAATTAAACCGAGAACCATAGAGCTTATAAAAAAACAAACAATGATTAATGCGATGGAAAGGTTTCGCTATGTCCATTTAAATGACATCGACTTGTTTGTTATTATCTAGTGATTCGGCTAAGAATTGGGCCAGGACAGCTAAATTATTTGTGGTTGATCTTTTTACAACAAAACTATGTTGGATATTAGAGATGTAAAGAGAGAGAGAGAGAGAGAGAGAGAGAGAGAGAGAGAGAGAGAGAGATGAATAAATGACTGCGTAACATTATCTCATGTATTTTAGAAAAAATTTAACATATATCTCAAGGGTTGAAGAAATGAACTAGTGCAATCTTTTATTAGGAAGCGGAACTTGATCTAAGCCAGCCGTCATGGTAAATCGAAGTTTATCTATAGCCTTTCCTATCATTATGTCATCAACACAATTTATGGTAATAGATATTGAGGATTTTGAATGAAACCTTAGGTTAGAAGGATGAATAACATGTGGAGAGACAAACACACTACTAAACTGTTGTCTGAATCCGTTAACTATACTTAGAGTATACGACGTCATTCAGATTTGATTAGCCAGCTATTCTCGAGCCTCGTCGTTTTGTTTTGAAGTTTTGAACTTCAGTTATATATTTATGGTATGCTAACTTGATCATGGATTTGATGCGGAGTCGATGGTCTTTTTAAATGAAGACATCACGGTCTAAATTTTTTTAAAGCAGAAAATTTCGTACGAATAGCATTAGTACCTCCTCGATTATACCATTGTGGGTAAGTACGTTTTCTTGTACCATAAGATGGAACAAATTGGTTAAAAACATTATATGTGAGATTGTAGAAGTATTCACATGCAGAGTTCACATTATCAAAACTTTTTAGGTGATGGCAATTGATATTAACAAGTGCTATATAAAGACCTAGTAAATTAGTTTTACAAAAATTAAAAAATGTACTTTTGCTATTGGCGATAAAGTAATTATAGTAGGCTTTTATATACGGCACTACAGATAAAGCCGGATGATACAAATGCTCAGTAACTAAAGGTAATATTTCGTGATCCACATTACAACTAACATTAGAAAAAAAAAACAAATCTAAATTAATGTCTGTAAAATGAGATGCATTGAAATCACCTAAAATTATCATGAACTAAATATCTATCTGATCCTTCAAAAAAGTTAAGATTCCGTTGCTGTAACTTTTGACGGAATGTTAATTACGTATAAATCTAAAGTGTTATTTCCTAATTCACATTTACATCGTACAATTCCGTATTATAAGTGTTTTGTAACCGTGGTTTTACATTAGTTGAGTTGATCGGCCTATTTCCACAGTTTTTCTTTTATAGCGCGACGTTTTGGAAGCGAACTCTGCTTTCGTCATCAGGCTTAGTCCTGAGAGGGACTGTTTTTGCACTTGAGCCGAATTCATATGATATGATTTTTCCCAAGCATTTAACTACTCTCAGATTCGAACTTGGTACCTTTCACTTGTAAGTCTGACATATTTACCACTGAGCCACTGAGTAATCCAATATATATTTTTTAGAACTTATGTATATATTAAACTTTTTCGTGGTTGCTCAGTAGTTTATTGCGCATGTTGCGTCGTAACATATTGCGCTGGTGCATTGGGCTTAAGCTCTTTGCGCATTATTGGGATCCAAATGGGTTTCACTTCTACACTAGCTTGGTTTACCTATTGGGTTTTCTGCTAGTGTGATGTAAGCGTTTCTTTGAGTTTTGGTGAGTTGTATTCTCGTCCTTTGCTACTATCAGTATGTTATCCCATTAGATACGGTGGTCTTCGTTCCAGACGTGTTCGGCGATCCTTGATCTTTCTGTTTCGCCTTTGCGGATGTTGTTCTTATCTTCCTGAGTTTACACTTTGAGTGGTCTACTGTTCTCTGCTATGTAAGCTCTACCGCATTCGCATTCCTACAATGTCTATAGAAGGAACTAAATTTAGAATACCAGACATATCCATTAATTTAGTTCTGACATTGTTTTTGACTGCAATTATGACACCGCTACCGTCCGAAAGATTACATTGATCAGATCTCTGCAATCTCTAACTAACTAATTGTCTGGAATTCAAAGTAAATAAATTGAATCACAATTTGAAGACCATACCACTGTACACTAGAGAAATGAACATAGGTTTTAGATGAAGTCATTTGAAGATAGCACGTCCCTGAGGAATGATAGAGGATCAGTCTAGTTTACTCTTATCGCCACGTAGGAGGCGTATTTTTGTCGTTGTTTTTGGCGAGATATCATTTTGTACCGTCTACTTGAGAGATGGCGATTGGCCTAATGGAGATTTACCCAATTTGGTGTATTAAGAGCCTCTTTGAGAGTTCGAGCCCCTGGAGAGAGTAGGCATAGGAACAATGTTAGAATGAAGATGAGGCAGATTTTGAGTAGAGATAGAGATATGAGAGATAGAGAGAGACGATAGAGATAGATGATGAGATAGAGATAGATGAGATAGAGAGATTAGAGATAGATGAGAGATAGAGATAGAGAGAGATAGAGATGAGAGATAGAGAGAGAGATGAGAGATGAGAGATAGAGAGATGAGATAGTAGAGATGAGAGAGATAGAGAGATAGAGAGATAGATAGAGATGAGAGATGAGATGAGATGAGATGAGATAGAGATGAGATGATAGATGAGATTGGAGATGAGATGAGAGATAGAGATGAGAGATAGAGAGATAGAGACTAGAGAGATGAGAGAATGAGAGATAGAGATGAGATGAGATAGAGATGATGAGATGAGAGATAGAGATAGAGAAGATGAGATAGAGATAGAGATGAGAGATGAAGATGAGATAGAGATAGAGAGATAGAGAGATAGAGAGTAGAGATGAGATAGAGAGATGAGAGAGAGATGAGATGATGAAGAGAGATGAGAGATAGAGAGATAGAGTGAAGATGAAGATAGAGTGAGAGATGGGAGATAGAGAGAGAGATAGAGTGATGGGAGAGATGAGAGAGGATAGGATGAATGAGATAAATGGGATAAGAGATGAGATGAGAGTAGAGAGAGAAGATAGATGATGAGATGAGAGATAGAGAAGAGAGATAGAGATAGAGAGTAGAGAGATGAGAGATAGAGATAGAGGATAGAGAGATAGAGAGATGAGATGGAGATGAGATGAGAGAGAAGAGATGAGAGAATGAGAGAGAGAGATGAGAGATGAGAGAGAGAGAGAGATGAGATAGAGAGAGAGATAGAGATGAGAGATAGAGAGATAGAGAGATAGAGATGAGAGATAGAGAGAGGAGAGAGAGAGAGATGAGAGATGAGAGAATAGAGATGAGAGGGAGATGAGAGATAGAGAGATGAGAGATGAGAGAGAGATGAGAGATGAGATGAGAGATAGAGAGATAGAGAAGAGATAGAGATGGAGATAGGAGAGATAGAGAGATAGAGATAGAGAGAGAGAGGAGATAGAGAGATGGAGATAGAGAGAGATAGAGAGAGGAGAAGAGAGAAGAGAGATGAGAGAGATAGAGAGATGAGAGAGAGAGAGATGAGAGGAGATAGAGAGATAGAGAGATGAGAGAGATAGAGAGATAGAGAGATAGAGGAAGAGATGAGAGAAGAGAGATAGAGGATAGAGATGAGATGAGAGAGATGAGAGAGAGAGGTAGAGAGATAGAGATGGAAGAGAGAGAGAGATGAGAGATAGAGATGGAAGAGATAGAGAGATAGAGAGATAGAGAGAAGAGATAGGGGAGAGAGAGAAGAGAGATAGGAGAGATAGAGATGAGAGATAGAGAGATGAGAGATAGAGAAGAGAGATAGAGAGATAGAGAGATAGAGAGAGAGAGAGAGAAGAGAGATAGAGATAGAGAGATAGGAGATAGAGAGATAGAGAGATAGAGAGATAGAGAGATAGAGAGAAGAGAGAGATAGAGAGAGAGAGAGAGATAGAGAGATAGAGAGATGAGAGTAGAGAGAGAGAGAAGAGAGAGAGATAGAGAGAGAGAGATGAGAAGAGAGATAGAGAGAGAGATAGAGAGATGAGAGAGAGAGAGATAGAGAGATAGAGATAGAGAGATAGAGAGATAGAGATAGAGAGATGATAGAGAGATGAGAGAAGAGATAGAGATAGAGAGATAGAGAGAGAGATAGAGAGATGAGAGATGAGATGAGAGAGATAGAGATAGAGAGAAGAGAAGAGATAGAGATGAGAGATAGAGAGATAGAGATGAGAGAGATGAGAGAGAGAGATGAGATAGAGATAGAGAGATAGAGATGAGAGATGAGAGAGATAGAGATAGAGAGATGGAGATGGAGATAGAGATAGAGAGATAGAGAAGAGATGAGAGAGATGAGAGAGATAGAGAGATGAGAGATAGAGATAGAGAGATGAGAGAGAGAGAGATGAGAGAGATAGAGAGATGAGAGAGATAGAGAGATAGAGAGATAGAGAGATGAGATGAGAGATAGAGAGAGAGATGAGAGATAGAGAGATGGAGATAGAGAGATAGAGAGATAGGAGAGATGAGATGAGATGGAGATAGAGAGATAGAGAGATAGAGATAGAGATGAGAGATGAGATAGAGAGATGAGAGATGAGAGATAGAGAGATAGAGAGATGAGAGATGAGAGGATGAGAGATGAGAGAGAGATAGAGAGATGAGAGAGATGAGAGATGAGATAGAGAGATGGAGAGAGATGGAGATGAGAGATAGAGAGAGAGATAGAGAGATGAGAGATGGAGATAGAGATAGAGAGATGAGAGATGAGATGAGAGATAGAGAGATGAGAGAGATAGAGAGATAGAGATAGAGATGAGAGATGGAGATAGAGAGATAGAGATGAGAGATGAGAGATGAGATGAGATGAGAGATAGAGAGATAGAGATGAGAGAATGAGAGATAGAGATAGAGAGATAGAGAGATGAGAGATAGAGAGATAGAGATGAGATGAGAGAGATGAGAGATAGAGATGAGAGATAGAGAGATAGGAGAGATAGAGAGATGAGAGAGATGAGATGAGAGATAGAGAGATGAGAGAGATGAGAGAGATAGAGAGATAGAGAGATGAGAGATAGAGAGATAGAGATAGAGAGATAGAGAGATGAGAGATAGAGAGAGAGAGATAGAGAGATGAGAGATAGAGAGAGATGAGAGAGATAGAGATAGAGAGATAGAGAGATAGAGAGATAGAGAGATAGAGAGATAGAGAGATAGAGAGAGATGAGATAGAGATAGAGATAGAGAGATGAGAGAGATAGAGAGATAGAAGATAGAGATGAGAGAGAGATAGAGAGATGAGAGAGAGATGAGATGAGAAGAGATAGAGAGATAGAGAGAGATAGAGAGATAGGAGAGATAGAGAGATAGGAGATAGAGATGGAGATGAGAGAGATAGAGAGATAGGAGATAGAGATGATAGAGATGAGAGAGATGGAGAGATGGAGAGAGATGAGAGATGGAGAGATGGAGAGATGGAGAGATGGAGAGATGGAGAGATGGAGATGATGAGAGATGGAGAGATGGAGAGATGGAGAGAGATGGAGAGATGGAGAGATGGAGAGATGGAGAGATGGAGATATGGAGAGATGGAGAGATGGAGAGATGGAGAGATGGAGAGATGGAGAGATGGAGAGATGAGATGGAGAGATGGAGATGAGAGATGGAGAGATGGAGAGATGGAGATGGAGAGATGGAGAGATGGAGAGATGGAGAGATGAGAGATGAGATGGAGAGATGGAGATGGAGAGATGGAGAGATGGAGAGAGATGGAGAGATGGAGAGATGGAGAGATGGAGAGATGGAGATGGAGATGGAGAGATGGAGAGATGGAGAGATGGAGAGATGGAGAGATGGAGAGATGGAGATGGAGAGATGGAGAGATGGAGAGATGAGATGGAGATGGAGAGATGGAGAGATGGAGATGGAGATGGAGATGAGAGATGGAGAGATGGAGAGATGAGAGATGGAGAGATGAGAGAAGATGAGATGGAGATGAGAGAGATGGAGAGATGGAGAGATAGAGAGATAGAGAGATGAGAGATGAGAGAGAGATAGAGAGATAGAGAGAGATAGAGATGAGAGATAGAGATAGAGAGAGATAGAGAGATAGAGAGATAAAAAGATAGAAAGATAGAGAAATGGAGAGAGTGAGAGAGAGAGAAAGAAAGAGAGAGGGTGATGGGAGAGCCGAGGAAGGCAAGAGAGAGAAGTAGAGAGAGAGGTCGTGACAGGTAGAGAGAGGGGTAGGACGAGAGAGTGAGAGAGCGAGCCACAAGGGACGAGAGAGGGGCGAGAAATTTAGAGATACTCGAGAGACGTGAGAGACGAAATCAACGAGAGAACGAGAATAGCGAGAGATACGATAGAGAGACTGGAGGGACGAGAGAATTGAGCATGATTAACTTCTATTAGAGGAAGCATTCGCTAGTTGAAAATACACTATATGGCATTTCAAGCAAACAAATCTTGTTTTAAATGTTTACTACTGGATGGAGTCGCGAACAATTTCCATTACAGAAAACAAGCACTAGTTTAATAATACACCACTATATGACGTCACAAGCAAACAAATCTGCTTTTAAAAATAAGTGTAAAGTAAAGTAAAGTGGGATTTTTTGTCATTCACAAAGAACGTGAACATCAAATATCCATTTTCAAGCACAGTCCAGCTTTCACGTAATTAGCTAATTGGGATTTTTCCAAACACGTTAGATGTACTTAGATAGTGAAAGGTTTTTATTGTGGTTACATAACTGGGGAAATCCAGAAAATAATTACTTTATATTAATGCTTGCTGGAAGCCTCTAAGTACTGTTGTAAGCAGACGCTGAGAGTAAATGTGTTGTGACTGTGAGCAGCTGTTTGCCGTCTCAAGGTGATCTCCCAAAACCATTATCGACAACAACCCTGGTAAATGATCGTGTTTATTTTAACTCTTTCTGCTTATTTTATTTAGTTGCAAGGGGATTGATTTTAAGTTTGATTATATTTGTTGTTGTGTAGGCGTTTTTACGAACTTAACTGTAAAACGTATTCAAAACTCAACAATAGTGTTAATGTTAATTTGATGTTCGTATATTTCCAGCAATGTCGAAGGTTATCTCATGTATTTTTAAATCATGAGTGATTGTTAAGACAAGCCAGTATTTTTAAATTGTAAGTTGGTTTTAGCAAGCTACAAGTTATGATTTGATTGATTGAGATTGAATTGATTGAGATTGATTTGCGGATGATCGACTGTTTTCCCACGCCGATGCCCTCACGTTTAGGGTACGAGAGTACCAGATCTGAGTGTCGGTTAGCCTTATCTACAAAGTAAGCGGTCGCTAATAGGAGCTAGGTGGGAGAATCGTTACCTGAAGGTTATGAAGGATTGTTAGCACAGCTTCTTGTTTCATTTGATTGAGATTGATTGGATTGACTGATTTGGTTATTTGCTTTGATTGTTTGAGATTGATGTGGTTATTTGATTTGATCGAGAGTGATTTGCTTGATATGCTTCGTCTGATTTTATTGGGCTATTAATTGATCTGTCTTTTGGCAAGGGGTAAAGACCCGAGAACAAGTTCCGACGTCCTATACGTGTCTTACAAGTTAGCGTTAGGGCCCCTTATTAAAGTATAATTTCAAATTTCCCACTAAGGGCGAATACTTGACAGGGAACGACGACCCTAGAACAATTTCTAGTCCTACAACTGCCTTATGAGTTGGTATGAAGGCCCCTTTACTAGAATACAATTTCAAATTTTCCTCCAATAACAAAAATGGCCGACAAAACAAGCTAGGCTGCAAAATTAATTATGACTCATGTTAAAAGCAAATTGACTACGGAATTTTGGGCGGAAGACCCGAGAGCAAGTTCCGGTGTCCTATGCCTGGCTTATGAGATAGCAGGACGGCTGCTTATTAGAATACTATTTCAAATTTCCCACCAAAAACAAAATGGCCGAGGGCTTTGATTGTAACTCGTAACATCAATATTTGAAATGAATTCAACTTGTTTACCTTTACGTAACTAGAGGGTTTTCCCCTGACAGTATACGTGTAATTGAATAGTGGAAGTTTGTTATTGCTTTATCAAAATTGGAAATGAAGACCAACGTGTTTGCCTTTACGTGATCAGGTGATTAATGGGTCTTCCCTGACGCTATAGATCTAATTGAATAATGAAAGGTTAAAGGACCTTGAAAATGTAATTACGGTGTCGGCCTTGTTTACGTGACTTGATCTTTCTGTTTAAAACTTGTCTGTGTAAAACTCTGCGGAATTTAATTATGCCTAACGATTACAGGGAGCTGTAACCGTTGTGTAATTTATTTTCATGTTACTTGCGATGTGAAAATTGGAGCGAAATTAAAAACATGTTCATGTATTTGATTGATTAATTGATTTGGGACACTTCTGTTAATTATGATGCGTAATTAAAAATAAAATGACGGAGGACTTTGATCATGACTCATAATTAAAACAAAAGGGTTGTGATAGGACTTTGATTATGTGTCGTAATTAAAATGTAATTCTTAATAGTGGGGGCGAAGACCCGCGACCAAGTTCCTGCGTCCTATACCAGTCTTGCAAGTTAGTGTTAGCACCCCTTATTAGAATACAATTCAAATTTCCCGTCAAAACAAAATGGCCGAGGACTTTGGTTAAAGGTCATAATTAAAATAATTGACTATCGATCTTTCCCACGTCTTCCCTCACACGCTAAGACCCTAAATCAGGTTTTGAAGGCCTGCCTTAAGTGCTAGCATGAAGGTTCAACACAATTTAAAATTTTCTCGAGGACTTCGATTATGACTCATAATTAAAATATTGGACTTTGATCTGCCCCATTCAACTATCCCCGTAATTTAATTATGACTCATAATTAAAAACAAAATCACAGTTAAGAACAATGTGGCGGTGGACTTTGATTATGACTCATAATTAAATTCGAAATAACAGGTAACTTTGATTATGACCCATAATTTAAAACAAAATGGACGCGGTATTTAATTATGACTCATAATTAACAGGAAAATGGCGAAGGAATTTGATTATGACTCATAATTAAAATGATTGGACTTTGACATCCCTTACTTCTACACCAACCGATCACGTGACTAGAACTCGCCCCTCCCCCAGGGACGCGTGACTACCCCCACTCGCCCCGTGTGCGTGCATTTGCCTACCCTCCAGGGGCTGAAATATCAAAACGGCTCTTAATACAACTACAAGGACTCTAATTAGGGGCGAGAATGCCGTCAAGGGGATGAAAATTACATCAAGGTGTTGAAAAACGCTCCCGAAACGGAGCCGTCAAAATAGGGGTGGGAAATGGTCACGGCCACGTGGGCGTGACTTCCCCCACTCTATTTTGTTTTCAAGTGAGCTCATAATTACTTACCTACCTACCTTTACTTATTAAAGAGTTTACATGTTGTCGAAAGCATAAGGAGCCGAATGAAGAAGTTATTTTGTGAGAGTATTTTTTAAAAGAAACTAGACTAACCGAAATCAACCCCTATAGTAGTCGAAGTCGAACACAATACCACAAACACCTGAAATCACATTTTCATAAAGCTCAAACGCGTTTCAATATCAGATATACCTACTTACATGTTACGCCTTGTGTGTCATTTATATAACGGGTACTGAATGGTCGGACGCACCATAGGAAATCCAATGGGAGATAAACTCTCGAATTCCTGCTACCTAATTTTTTTAGGTAAAATCTCTTCTGAAACCTTGCTTTAAAGTAATGAATTATGTTATCAGATGGAAATATTCGAAATATTTTACAGCTTACGCTAATTTCAATAATTATATACCATCTTGCACAGCATTAGGACAGCAATGGAATGTCAGGATGATGTTACCTTTCAAAATTACTATAAATATTATCATGTTTCAGTGTAGACTAACGTGCACCGTTTCAGAAAGAATAGAAATTGTAAAAATGTCTTATTCAGGCTATGCATGTGCAGAGTAAGTGCTTTATTCAGCGCGAATTGTCCAGACCGCCCGATTCCAAGCAATACTACAACTAGAAGAATTATTACCAAATTTAAAAATAGTGAAACGGTGCTTCCTTTGTGTAAATGGAACAATAATTATGAAGCCAGTATTTAAACAAATGTTTGAAAATGAAAATACTATAAATGTATAAACTGCAGCTGTTGGACATCGTGGTATAAGTTCTCGAGAAATCGCGAACCAGTTTGGAATATATAATACTACCGCATTAAAAATTTTGGAGAAGAATAATGTCCATTCGTACAATCTGCACTGTAATCTAGAACGACAATCTCTAAAAAACATTTGTTTTACGGATGTGTGTACCTTTACGTTAAATAGTGAACAAAACGTGCAAAATTATAGGATTTGGTCAACAAAAAGGCCTGAAATTATTGTTGAAAGCCGATCTCAATATCGCCAAAAAATTAATGTTTGGGTAGGAATATTCGGGCAACATATTGGATCATTTTTTTATGAGGAAAATCTAAGCCCGGGTAGGTTTTGGATTTACTGTAAGAGCAAATTTTACAGGCTCTAACAGAAGTAGCTCTCAATGAAAAATAAATTTGGTTTCAAATGGATGGTTGCACAGCAGCCGAAAAGTTAAAAACATTGTTAATAATTGTGTAATCGAATCAAATTGTGCAATTAATTGGCCTCCAAGATATGGAGATCTTGCCCCAGATGACTATTATCTCTGGGGACATTTAAAATCTAAAATTTTCTGAAAGGTTTGTAGATTTACAGGCTTCTTGCCAATGTTAGAAAAGTATTTTATGATAGGTTAGGATGTTGTTTAGCGCAAAATGGTGGCTTATTTGAGCATTTGCTATCATTTTTGTAATTAGTAATTGTTAATTATTATTGAGATTTATGCTAGGATTTTCAACAACTGTACTTAATACATTTGTAGTATGTTCAGTGTTTTTCTTTCAATGTCACAATTGCACAACGGAAGCAACGATAGTGATTCTTCCAATAAATAGTTTTGATTAATTTGTTAGACAATTATGTTTAGTTTATTTATTAACCTGTTTTTCTCTTCATTGATTATTTAGATGGTTTGTCTGTCATTTTGACATATCAGATGCTGTGCAGGAATGGTACACAATTGTTGCAATTTTGAAATTAGCGTAAACTGTAAAATATTTTTAATAGTTTCATCTGATAGAGAATTCAATTCTTTAAACAAAACTTCCTGAAGAGCTTGTACCTAAAATAATTAGGGAAGCAGGAATTCGAGGGCTTATGGATCCCATTGAATGCGTCTGACCATTCGCCAGCCGGTATAGATTTAAAAAAAATGCCGTTGGTGTTATTGACAATATATCGGGTGTCTAGAATCCACCCACGTTCTATGGCTTTGTTATTATAAGAGATACAGAATCGGTTAAATTAGCAAAGTTGGGCAGAATTACATGATAATTAAAATACCGATAAGAAAATTCAACATTGTTGCCAACTTTCTAAGATATCTGAAAATAACTAAAAATCGTCCAAATCTTCAATCGGCTGGATCTTTTTAATATTCAAAATACAAAAAAGTTATAAGAGAGACTTTTTATAGCTATTTTTACGCAAAATGGGAAAATGCGAATAACAAATTTTTTTAGTGATTATTTTTCGAGCTTCAACCCAAACATACATTTTTTTAAATGCCAACTATAGGTGGTTATGGAGTCATTCGATGGCGTATTTTTTTCTCTTCATTGATTGACGGTCAAATAGTAGATATTGAATTATTTGTTGTAACCAGTTGTAGTTCGTACTTAAATAGTGAATATTAATTTATTAATGGCTTATTCTTCTGAAGAAAGAACGTGTCTAACAGAGATGCTAATGCTGCTTCGGAATTATATCTTCAAACTTATATGGAAAGAAGACAACCCGATATGAGATTATTAGCCAAACTCGAATCGAATTTAAAAAATATAGGGTTTTTACTAAACCTCAAAATTTTAAAATTAATATTAACACAGAAACAGAAGAACGTGTTTTAGCTTACGTCGAATTTAAACCTACTACATCTATTCGTGAAATTGCGAACGAGTGCAACACTTCCAAAGATGAAGCCCACGTTATTTTGAAACAAAATAATTTTAAGCCATATCATTTTCATATAGGATTGATTAATGAAAGTCGAGTAAACAATCAATTCTCGAAAACCAGTCTTTTTACTGATGAAGCAAAATTTACAAACAACCGCATCTTCAATAGAAAATCATATCCAATGGTCCCAAAAAAATCTTCATGTTACTCTTGAGAGGAGAGATCAATATGCTTTTTCAGTAAACGTTTGGTGCGATATTATTGGTACCAAGTTCCTTGGGCCGTTTTTTATGAATACAATTTAAATTCCGAAAGATAGCTAACTTTTTTACGGAACGAATTTGAAGAAACTTTGCACGACCTTCCGTTGAACGTAATTCAAAATTTGAATTATTTTCAACACGACGAGACACCAGCACACAATGAATTACTTGTGTGTAACTATTTACAGAAACGTTTTAATAATTGGATAGGAAATCGTGGTCCAATAGCTTGGTCGTCGCGATCTCCAGATTTAACCCCCTGCACTTCTTCTTATGGGGTGCAATTGAAGACAAAGGGTACCGAGTAAAACCTGGTAATCTAGACGATTTAAAAAATAAAGTTCGTGTTGCTATACAACAAATTAGAACACAAAGTTTATTAAAAGTTCAAAACGAAATTTTAAAACGATGTCAAATATGTGTTCAAAACAATGGAGGGCATTTTGAAGCACTCCTATGATTGTGTTATCTGTTTATATTTTGTACTGTTACTCTTCGTTGTAAGTTAGATTTATTTAGAACTTTTTTATTTTGATATTGTAGTACATCATTTCTTGTTGTTTCCACAAATTTAGTAGTATAATATGAGCTTATTTTGTTATTTAAATGTTCACGGTACACTTTAATTTGCTTAATAAACATTATAATTACTTTTTTTTTGAAAATTGTGAGTTAACTAATGATATTAAATATACAAAGCTATACATTTTTGAAATCAGAAAAAAAAATAAGCCATCGAATAAGTCCACCTATAGTTGCCATTTAAAAAAATGTATGTGGGTTGTAGCTCGAAAAATAATTACTAAAAAAATTTTTATTCGCATTTTCCCATTTTGAGTAAAAATAGCTATGAAAAGTCTCTCTTATAACTTTTTCGTATTTTGAATATTAAAAAAGATATAGCCGATTGAAAATTTGGACGATTTTTAGATATTTTCAGATATCTTAGAAAGTTGGCTGTTGATCTTGAATTTTATTATCGGTATTTGAATTATCATGTAATTCTGCTCGACTTTGCTAATTTAACCGACTGTGTATCTCTTATAAAAACAAAGATAGCCATAGAACGTGGGTAGATTCTAAACACCCGGTATACCTATGGCGAGCGAGCAGTACCGTAGGTGATTTTATCATTCGTGTAGTAGACACTTACGCACAGCAGTGCTGTTTATTTTCTCATTTAATAATATGAAATAATGGAGTATTTTTTAAAGATTAAATGCCATTCGCTCAATTTTTGAATGGGTAGTCGAGTTACCATGCCTGTCAACGTTCAGATTGAAGCAATCACCTCAAAAGTAGTAAGAATAGTGCATCTCTACAAGTAATCCTTATGCAATAAAATATGATTATTTAACCGCACAAAGCACCCGTTTAAAAAACTTGGAAATTGAGAGTTGATAGAGCACGGCGCATACACATAAATTGAAATTAGGTAGGTAGGTATAAATTCTCTTAATATATACGGGGACGATACATCTACTGTAAAACGTCTGGTTAATAAACTCCCAAGAGTTAACCACTGTAGGATATCAGGTAATATACGCAATGCGTATATACCAACGACACTAGCTCCAAGCGGAGAACGCTTGAACTGAATTACCCGGATTATATGAAAACCAGAGTTAATATCATCCAGCTGAAATTTCCCACATGATCCGTTATATCGTTTTACATTACTTGCGATCGGTCATCCATATATGGGCTACCTAACGCATCGGATGACGTATTGAATGTAAATTGTCAATGGAAGGATGACCTATAGACGGTAGAATGAATATATGTGTATATATATATATATATATATATATATATATATATATATATATATACTTATTTTCGCGTACCTATGAGGACTTCTTTTTATAAACACGATCCTTTGAGGACTGCATGAGACCTTTGTGAACAGTCTTCCATACGAAATATGCGCACCTTTGAGGACAATCCCCACTCCAAAACCAGTGCAGTGCAGATGTACATTCATCCGTTTTCAGATACATCTCTTGTTTGAGAGTACTGTATCCAAATTAATTCTTAAAAGGCCTCTAATAAATATATGGGGGTCTACCCAAAACGTGACTAGTACATGGCGCTTTTTCCAGTTGTACAGTACATGGCAATCTCGCCTCCCTATATGAGGCAGTACATAAAGATCCTTTGGAAGACGATCTTAAAGGCGAACAGATGATCCTGCGGTAAAAGATATTGTGGAAAAATTGAACAGAAACGTTATTAAATTGATAGTAGGTACTATTTTTTACATTTTATTCAAATTTTAATTGATTTTGCATAACCCGTAATCGCATTTTAAAAAAAAAATTTTCTTAATGGGTAAATGCTTCTAATGATCTAGAAAATATTTTTTCCTCCAGCTCCACCACCACCCTCTCGCGTACTTTATTGATGTGATGTCCATATTGAATATCTTGTATTCTACCCCTGTCTCTAAATCCTTAATATTTTTAACAGATTTAAAACATGTTGATGCATTTAAAGCAGTTAAATCCATATCTGTAATTATAACACATTAAAAATCTGCACAAGTAAATAGATAAAGTAAAATAAAATAAGGGCTAAAACCAGGAACGATTAATTACCAGTATTGTTGATGATGGCAGAACCCATTGGAAATTCGACAGGATAGTGTATAACTGTAACTTCTTCTTCCTTATTTATACTTATGCTGTATTCACCTTTCTACGCCTTGTTTATAAATATCATTATATCATAAATATCATTAATTTAAAATCTCGAGGTCGACTTTCACATCACGCTGGTATAAATTCACTGTGATTTAAAATACTTTCACTAAAGATGTGAGAAGCCATTTTTAAAACAGCTGCTGCACAAATAGACGAATTACTGTTACAGATAAAAAAGTTTAAAATGGGATCTGGAAATTTATGGTGTTCAAAGAAGGTTGCAAAAGATGGATCTCAATAAACGCAACACCAGATGGCTCAGGCGATTGACGTAACCAATAAAATTTGTAACAGTGCAAACACTGTAAAACCCATAAATAAATAACAATAGTCACGCAACCCCGAAAAAAATAAACTAACAAACTGTTGCAAATACGTCAAACAAGCAAAAAAACAACGGAATCTCATCTAATGGAATATTTTCAAACTAATGGAAGATTCGTGTAAATGTAATGGATTAAATTTGAAATGCTACTAAATTATTTGTTCTGGGCTTTGATTATCGACGGGTGTTCGTTCGAAATAAAAATATTTGAGAATTAGCTATCGCAAACTAAATTAGAGAATAAGCGAGAAATACATTGCATAAGATGTTAATTAAAATCACTACCTTCGATTAATTGTCTATTAAACTCTTCATGTAACTCGTCAGTAGAGAAAACCCATTATATATTTTCAGTCCACTGCTAAGGTAATTGCTGTATTTTGGCGAAACAAGCTACAAGTTACATGCCTAAGATGTTGATTTCAAGTGTTGATCTGGTGCGTCATGCAAAGGTGCTAAGATCAACTTGTCCGCAGACGTTTCACCATTTTCAATAAGGAGTTTATATGACGAAGTTGCTGTACTTATATGGAAGCAAGATGCAAGTTGCAAGTCTACGATGTTGATTTCATTTGCCCCTAGGCATTTATCCATTTTCAATAAAAGGACTTTGTGTGTTCAAATTTGTTTATAAATCTAAGACCCTTTTGACAGAGGTTAGTTTCAAATCTTACATTTGAATTTTAAATTTTGGTTTGATATCAAAGATGATTTGTTGAAACTGGTTTAAGATCACCATCTTAAGCCCGTTTCCAATAATACTTAACGCTTTAATTGGAAATGAAAGTCAACTTGTTTATTTGCCCTCAAGCATTTGCCAATTTTCAATGACGACTTTGAATATTCAAGCTTGTTTATGAATCTACGACCCTTTTGGCAGAGGTTTGTTTCGAATCAGTATTTTAGACTTAAATTTTAAATCTTGTTTTTATATAAAAGATGTTTTCATAGAAACTTGTTTCAGATGACCATATTAAATACGTCTTCGATATTACTTAACGCTTCAGTAATTGGGAAGTAATTAAAATCTGTTTGTGGATTTGATTGTAAACGTTTTAATAACTACTTCGCAGTCCTGATATTAGTTAAAATAAAAATGAAGTGTATTATCAAAATTGGAGATGAAAGTCAATTGCATCCTGCATCTTGAACAAGCTGTACGAGTTAACAACCAACTCATTCGTAAGCTGGGTTTAGGGCATTCTCAAACTATCTAATTTCATGCTAGAAACGGTGTTCAAAACCCTATGCAGTTTAAAACTGTAACTTTGCCCGGTTTCGATCAGCATCTTGTATTGAGGGCTGCAGCAGTATCAAGGGTCTACTTTGACTGATTCTGGGTATAACAGGTACCTTGGGATGACATTTTGGTTAGATGTGTCCTTTTGCCATGGAGCTAACACCTTGAAAATAAACATATTACGCATTGCTAACAATCGGGTGTTGTTTTTGGCTTTCCGTCATCTTGCTTGCATGCGTCATTTTGTTTCCCAGTGCATTTCTGGCTTTCCACCAACTTATTTTCGCCATATTATTTCTGTGTACCTTTTTAGTTTTTAACTGTCTTGTTTGCGCAGCGAAACTTTTTACTTCAAATCAACAGCTTAGACTTTCATCATCATATTTTTGTGTCTAGGACCCTCTGACTAAAACTGGTTTCAGGTCATCATACTAATAAGTTGAATAAGGTGATCGGGTTGAAAAGAATTCTGAAAACATGTTTGCTGGCAGAAGCTTATAAGTCAACTAAGGTGATCAGGATGAAATGAATTTTTAATGAAACCTGTTTATAAATTTAAGGCGCTTTTGACAGAGGCTAGATTCACATCAACATCTTAGACCTGAATTTTAAATATTGTTTCTATATCTAAGATCCTTTGATAGAAAGTGGTTTAAGATCATTTCTAATATAACTTAAGGAATTTAATAATTGTGAATTTAAATTTGGGAATAAAAAACAGTTACTAGATGTCAAATCCGAGTCGTGGGGCAGAATTCAACTTCACGATCGTTAGCGTCAGTCAACCTAATCTTTGTTATGTGATCCAAAACGCTTCCCATCCAGCAACAACGCACCTGGCTTCGATACTTTTAATTGCAAAACTGTTTCATCCATAGTTATCACTTAATCTGGATATAGCTGGAATCGAGCATTGAGCATCTGTGACACCCAATGCGTGGAAGATTTTTAATCCGCAGAATATTAAAGAGAATCATTTGTCCATTTGTTTCGGTGGTTCTAGAGTTAAGGGCGATCTGCTTCAATGTCAAACTGCGACCAGAAGGGATAATTTCTTTAATTTTAGCAATAATTCCGGGATATAAGAATGTAAACTTTCATCATTATTACACAGATTTAAGATACTTAGCTTTTTTGGGTTTTCAATGGTGTTTTTTATTAATGTTTTATACAAATCTAAGCGTTTCGATAACACTTACAGTTATCGCCCTCAGTAGTAAAATCTTTCAGAGCTGTTTAAGAAAAAAAGTGAAAACGCAAACATAATTATGTTACATACCGGGTCCGCCATCGCTCTGACATTCCTTTTTAGCATACTTATTATTTGTTGTGGAGAAAGGTATAAAAACGAACTTTACCTTATTTTTCAAGCTCTATAACTTAAAAATATTTTCATGTATACAGGGCGTTCCACATTTGCTGACTAATATCTCGCAAAGGTTTTCATCATTCGATAGAGTATGAAAAAGGCAATAAAAACGTATGAAAAGAATAATTTTTGAGATACCTACAGATTTTTTGCGGGTAAACTTGGATTTTCAAAAAATTGAATCATGGATAACTTGTTTTTTTTTAATATAAAGGTATATATTTTTTTACCTAGACAGATGCGGATTTTTTGTCTCTCTCGATTTTGTTAATACACATATGGGTCTATCTTTAGCCGTTTTTATAGAGTTGGTGATTCCCTATTTTTTATTTTCGTTTTTGCTATATCGCAGTAGCCATGTAACATAAAAACAAGGAAAAGGACACAAAATAATAATTTATTTTAATTTTATGTTAATCATATTCCATTTAACAAACTGAAGCTATTAGCAAAAAATAAAAATAAACAATAACAAACATTTTAGTTCAAGAGGTGCTCAAAATTCTGTCCGTTTAATTCTAAACACTTTTCAAGCCTTTGCAGCAGAGATTGACGCACATTTAATAGCATTTCTGTAGTTACGTTAGCAAATACGGTTCTTATTCTGTTTTTTGTTACTTCTTGGATTGTAGGTTCTTCTTCATATACGAAATTTTTGACAAACCCCCACAAAAAAAGTCCATGCGATCTTGTTGCCCATGACACGGGACTTCCTCGGCCGATCCGGCGATTGGTAAGTTGAAGATTTAAAAAATTCTGCACATTCGTAGCATAGTGGCAAGGCGCACGCACCATCATGCTGATACCACATGATATGTTTAATGTTGTCAGGAACATTTTCGAGTAATTCAGGTAACATATTATTTAGAAATTCCAAATATCGATTATGATGATCAAAGAAATAAGGACCTATCACAACGTTATTTACAATTCCTTCCCACATATTTACCGTCCATCTGTGCTGATTATTTAACATCCATTAACAAAAAGCTCTTCTTGCATTAAACTCACCCACAGTTAATTTTTGGTGTAACTCTACATGATATGGATGATATTTAATATGTTTTAGTACCCGTCTTACGGAAGTAATACTAATAATACCAATGGCATTAGATGTTTGGCTGGTGCTGACGTTTGGATTTTCGACAACGCACTGCATTACCATAAATTCTGTTTCTTTTGTTCTAACTGTTCAATTTGAACATTTGCTTTGTAGTGTACCCTTCCTGTTTGTTTAAATCGAGCCAATAATTTTTGTAACGCACGGGTACTTGGAGAATGTCGATCAGGATATCTTTGTTTATACACATGAACAGCTAAAAGACAATTTCTTTGACACTCACCCAAAAGAAACACCATGTCCACTAATTCGTTTTGTGTTAAATTCATGTTGATTAAGAGATAATTGCAACTAATAAATCAGTTTCTGCTATTTCTTGTCACTGTCAAACAATAATTTGGCTTTTGCTTTTGTACTTCATGTAAATCTAGCAAAGCCTACTGCAATAAAAAATTGTACTCGTAAATATCATCCATACCATGATGAATATAATAAAATAAAAATCGCATTTTGCAATGAAACACAAAAATGTCAAGACAACATTTTGAGAAACATAATTAAAATACATTTAATTGCTTCCTTTTGATTTTTTTTCTTATAGCATTAGTTTGCTAAATGGAATATGATTAACATAAAATTAAAATAAATTATTATTTTGCGCCCTTTTCCTTGTTTTTCTGTTACATGGCTACTGCCACATAGCAAAAAAGCTCTTTGTAGTGCCTTGCACTTCATTGTTTAAATGTAGGTGTTGATAGGCTTTGTTATGAGTATAACATATCATGTATGCCCCACACTTTTATTTTTAGTCACAAAAATTTTTGATGTTACTGGGAGATAAAAAAATATTTTATTCTTTTTAGTACATTTGGAAATAAAACCGTTTTTTAAAAATGTGTTTTTTTACTTATTTTTGTTTTCTACTTTTTAGTCGTTTGAGTGCAAGTGCCAACAAAGAAAAAAACTCAATTTTTCATGACCCTAGTTTTATAAACAAAATTTCGAACTTACTTGGCCAATATACACATGTATGCCGAAATTCAGCTCAACCGGAGATTGGAAAATAGTTGATTTTTTTTGCCCGAATACAATACTTTGAGCCCCCCGGGGCAGCCCCCTCACCTTGAAACTCAACTTGTCGTATATTTTTGTGCATGGTATTATGCGAAAAGCTTAAATCAAAAATTTCAAGGCCCTAGCTTTATAAACAAAAATTTCGACCATATTTGGCCAAATTTGGGCGCAACGCAGTCCCCTGACCTTGAAACTCAACTATTCGCATATTTTTGTGCATGGTATTATGCGAAAAGCTTAAGTAAACAATTCAAGGCATAGCTTTATAAACAACAATTTCGACCATATTTGGCCAAATTTGGCCGCAAAAGTCATAGCCAAAAACACATATTAGTTTATTGTCATCAAAAATACGTATGTATACCAATTTTCAGCTCAATCAAAGATCAGGAAGTTGTTGAAAATTCAATTACAAGATTTGAACCGGACATACAAAGTGCGTTGAATAAAAGCGTTAAAAAATAGAACATCGCCAATTCTGTGAAAACGGCTAAAGATAGACCTATATGTGTATTAACAAAATCGAAAGAGAAAAAATCCGCGTTTATCTATGTAAACCTTTCTATTTAAAAAAAATCAAGAAATTTCAATTTTTCGAAAATCAAAAATTTACCCGCAAAAAACCGTATCTCAAAAGTTTTTATTGACTTTTTCATGCTCTATCGAATGATGGAAACCGCATGTCCCTACCTATTTTATTTGCGAGATATTAGTAATTTTTGGGTATGCTGAAAGTGTGGAGTTTAACAAAGTGCCCCTCAATTTCAACAGGAAATTCCAAAATGTAATAATATACAGGGTGTTCCATTTAAAATAAAAGAGTACAATTTTAGTAAAAAAAACTAGATTCTTAATACATTAAACATTGTTAACTGACTTGAAAATGACAAATCAGAACACCCTCTAACGGTCGAAGGCTAACAGCGAAAAATGTGGTAACCAAAGAATAAATTTAACAAAATTTAATCAAATTATGATGTAAGTGTAAAGTTATGAAAAACTTAGTTTGAAATTGATAAAGGCATTCACAAATAGAAACTTGACATCAATTAAAAATCTAGTCAAATCTAACAATAAAATAGTTTTGTTACTAATTGTAAATGGTATTTTACAGTGAAAGTACAATGTAGTACGTTTAATATGATTTCTAACTTTAATTTTAATTTCTACTACATAAGTTAAATTATGATAGTAGCTTAACATATAATTGGTAAAGCGTTTATCTCATGGTCCAGGAAAAAAGCTCAGCAAAAAAGGTAGACATACCAAAAGCTAAAATTAAAATTCATACGTCCAGTTGTGTCTTGTTTTAATTATAAGATGCCAAAACCTATTTAAACGAAGATTTATTCTTGCCTTTTGAAGTTATTAGGATGTTTATATATCTCAACAGCTTTTACGTTGTAAACAAACATAACTTTGTCTTGATCATATTTCCATATTATCAAATTGAATGTCATGATCTAAATTATTTCAAGCATGCTTAGCGACCGCAGATTTCTCGGTTTGACCTAATCCACAAAATCTAATATGTTCTTTACGTCTTGTATCAAACTACGTTTTGTGGTTTCATTACACTTTTTCACACGAACAAGATAACTTATACACTTCGGAAGATCATAATATGTGATGATGACATTTATAAAGACATTCATGATGTTATAAATGCCAAGTCTAATATTAATTCACATAACACTGTATGCTTAATGGAAATATTGTACTATCGCCCTTCTTATCTAATGATGGCATTTACTAAAAATCAAGTTTTTACGCTGTCGATTTTAGGTATAAATACCCTGCCCTATCCTTCAAGCTGAACAATGATAGGTAAGAAGCGGAAGAGTGCAGGTGGTTTAGTGAGTACGCTAATCAATAACCTTCAGGTGGAATTGCATTTACCCGGTTACCAGTATTGTGGTCCCGGTACAAAATTAGAGAAACGACTAGCACGCGGTGACCCCGGTATTAATCAATTAGATGCTCAGTGCAAACTGCATGATATCAGTTATAGAGACTACCGAGATTTAAAAAGTAGATATAGAGCAGATAAAATTTTAGAAGAAAAAGCTTGGGAACGCTTTAAATCGGCAGACTCAACATTAGGTGAACGAGCTGCAGCTTTAGCAGTCAGTACCGCCATGAAAACAAAGAGAAAATTTGGAATGGGGTGTAAACGTCGGTCCAAGAAGAAGAAGAAGAATGGTGGAAGTTTATTGCATGTACGAAAAACAATAGCTAAAAAAAATGAAAGCTAACGGAGATTTCACCGACACAATAAATTCAGCACTGTTAACGACAAAACGTGTAGTAAAAAGGTTGGGGGGAAAGAAAAACATTAAAGTTCCTAGAGTAATTCCCTTACATAAACAAGGAGATGTTTTACCATTTCTTATTCCGTCATTCGCGGGATTGTCAGCAATCGGTGCTTTAGCAGGCGGCGCATCGGGAATTGCTAAAGCAGTCAATGATGCAACAAATGCCAAAAAATTGCAAGAAGAGACATTGCGCCATAATCGTATGATGGAATCGATCGCTGTCGGCGCACTTTATCTAAAACCATACAAATCTGGTGGTGGTGATGGTGCATTATACTTAAAACCGTTTCCAAAAAACTGAGTAGATTACCCGAAAGAGCATTTGCTACAAAAAGCGTGGTGAAAAGGTATGGTATTACGATAGTTTCCGTAATCTTAGACCACCAGTCGGGGACGTAAAATTTATTATAATTACAAACAAGATCAGGAATTTAATACCATTATTTGTGGGCACCTATGCCTACAATTTCTATATAAATAATCGATACAACCTTAAATTTTCTCAGTTATGTCAATAACATTCAGTTTAGGTGTTGGTAACATAGCTTCTATCTACCGATAGAGCTAGATTTGGAGAAGAAATACGTTGTTGGATTGGTGGGATTTTACAGCATTAGAAACATTTATACCGGCAACGAAGAAGTATTCTAGAACAAATTCATCTCATTTGCGAGTGATTAATATTCCACACGGTGCCTATAAGTTAGATGAAATTAGTGATTACTTGAAATCAAAGATACCCACAGAAAAAATTTTCATTAGGGCAGACAACAATAAGCTTAAGTGTAAGATAAACAGTTCATTTGAGATCGATTTTACTAAAGAGAGTAGCATTGGCCGCATGCTCGGTTTTGAGCCTAAAATATTAGAAGCGAATATTTTACATACATCCGCGTTAGACATCCAAATAATCAAACACACTAATCTACATGTAGAGTGCAACATTATAAAGGGATCTTTTCGAAAAGGTAAACCTGCAAAGATAATATATGAAATTGACGTTTCCGTCCCCTCGGGCTGTCGTTTGGATAAAATTTCAACCAACACAAGGGATTTTCTTTGTATAACAATGAAAGCATTTATAGTGATAGATTTGTTTCTTGAAAAATTTATATGAATTTAAAAAACTGCAATGTAATATATGTGTAGTAAGTAAGCTTTTCAAAGGCATAATTAATAACAATTAATTTAAAGCGGTACGCTTACATAGGTTTGAGAAGAAATTTATATAAAAGACACCATCACTATAGTAAATCTTTAATTAGTCATCAACCCTCATTGTGGTTAACATCTACAGAGACTCAATGACCGAACCATTAAACATCTTTCAAAACGTACATTTTGATGATGCTATAATTAAATCAGATATTCACACCTATCTTCCGTATGGCTCTTCTAAGTATGGACCTTCCGAAGAAATATGCATCTTAATTCAAAGTCAGGATCTAATTACAGCTACTTATGATAATTTTCTGTACATAGAAGGTAAGCTAAAAAAAGAAGATGAAGGAAAATCATGCAACTTAAACAATAATTTCCCCAACTTCCTTTTCGAAGAGATTCGTTATGAATTAGGCGGTCAAAGAGCGGACGTTTGGCGAAATCCCGGCATAACATCTACACTTAAAGGATATATTTCTTATACGACAAGCAAGAGCAAAGCATTAAGCCATTTGGGGTGGTCACCAAAGAATGAGGAAGTACAAGTAGAATTCAATGAGGGAAATGGTGAAAAATCCTTTACAGTATGCATACCATTGAACTACATATTTGGAATAATGGAGGATTATCGTCAAGTGATCGTGAATATGCGTCAAGAGCTGATTTTAATTCGATCTAGAAGCGATACAAACTGCTACTATGTAAGTACATCTGAATTCCGAGTATTATCCCTATGAAGCAATGTATTTGAACTTCAGTGCAAACCAATACATACCTGCCTATCGCAATTTTTTGAAATTCCGATGTGACTACTATGGTGAAGATAATACAGATGCGTTATTCAACTACACCGAATTCAAATCATGTCCGGTATTTGTAATAGACATCAAATTGGAAATGGAATCTCTAACACCTATCGATAATGAAATCGTTACCCATAGTCTTATTCTCCACGATGCTATTGTGCAGTACAACCCACTCACCGGAGAAGTGAAAAAATTATAATCTGTATGTCCAGTATATAAATAAAAATGATGTAATTATTCGTTGTTTCATTTCATCCATCAAAGATGAAAGTAGTTGCGCAAAAACAAAAACTTCCAACTCAAAATCATTACTTTGATGAAAAGTCTGGTACTTCAAAACATGGCGATTTACTTCCTCATAGTATACGGGGCATTATATGTGGCCCCTCCAACTGCGGCAAAACAAACGCAATGATTAGTTTGTTTACTGAGAAAAATGGTTTGAAATTTAAACATGTATACGTATACTCCAAGTCATTGAATCAAAACAAGTACAAACTTTTACAAGAAATCCTACTTCCGATAAAGGATATAGGTTACTCTACGTTCAGTGATAATCAAGATGTGATTGAGCCGAATTGTACAAAATCAAACTCTATCTTTACCTTTGGTGATATCGCCAGTGAAAAGCAAAATAACATAAGGGCATATTTGTCTATGGGTAGCCATAACGATATTGACTGTTTCTATTTGGTTCAAACTTATAGTAAAATTCCAAAGCAATTAATTCGTGACAATGCGAATTTAATTATATTATTTGAGCAAGATGAATTAAACCTAAAACATGTGTATGAGGATCATATAAGCCCCACCATAAGCATGACATTGTTTTGGGGTATGTGTTTAAAGTGCTGGATATATCCGTTTGGTTTCATAGTCATAAATAAGGATGCTGAAGTCAATAATACTCGCTATAGAAAAAGGTTTGATGAATATATAATACCTTAACTGCTCAGTTTAAGTAGCTCAGGGTAAACTGGAACCTGTCTTGCTACACTCTATATAATACCTTAACCTGCTTTCAGTGGTTTGTTAGTTACTCATCCGTTTAGGTATTAATAGCTATCTATTCAAGCTCCAATTTTGCTACAATGGATAATAAGGAGATGATATTAAAGCGAAAAATTATTCAGGCTCGTAAAAAAATACAGCAGAAATATAACAGTCTTAAAACTGCCCGCAGTGATAATGAAAGAACGTTTGAAAGTACTTATAAACCTCTAATAGAACCTCTAATTGAAATAGTGAATAAAATGCATCCTGACAAAAAACACCCAAAAAGGGGTCCGTTGACATTAAACCCAAAAACCCGCCTTTGAGGTGGAGCTATGTTTTTTAAGGAATTAACAAACAGACCGATTGAACATAAGTATTGGAATGATGTACACGAACTAATTCGTGATCTAGAAGTATTGTGGGGGAAAAATTGGCTGGAAACACAGGTGTCATAAATGATATAATATCAATTGTAGAGGAATTGTATGAAGATGGATACATTTAAAGACCAAACACTAGTTTTATGAACAATATAAATCAGAATGCATTGATGTCGACATATCATAACTAAAATGCCCCTTGATAAATTTGGACGGTCACATCCCCAGTATCAATTTAAGAAATTAACCCCTCAGTTTCAACTTGTTGATGATAATCAATTCGATATCGAGAATAAGAGACTCAGCAATGTTGCCAACCCCATAGATCCTCAAGATGTCATCACCAAGCAATACTATTTATCGACAAGGTTGAAATTGGATGGAAACCGTTTGACACAGTTGGCGGATCCGGAAGAAGATGATGATGCTATAAGTAAAGGATACCTTGATTTTTGTTTGCATGCATTTCAGAAAGCTATTAAAGGAAACTTTAACGCTTATCTAGTGCTGGAGGAAAAACTACATCAACTTAAAGAAATTGTGGATAAATTAGTACCATGTCCAAATTACAACTCGTCAATGAATTGCTCAAACCCGCAAGACAAAATTTTAAACGAAGACGCACAATAATATGGACCAAAGGATTAAAAACGAAAACGGGCATGGAAGTTGCCAAGGCCGTGCAGGCAATCTTCAAGACGGCCGGAAACCTTCCAATATGCAGACAGATGCAGGAAAAGAATTCTACAATAACCAGTTTACTAAACTAATGCAGCGTTATGGAGTCAACCATTACTCCACCTATAGCACAAAGAAGGCAGCAATTGTGGAACGTGTTATCAGGAGCGTTAAGCCTGCTCTATATATGTAATTCAGCCTACAGGGTAAATATAGATGGATTGATACAATTGACACCGTAACGATGGATTATAACAATCGTAAGTATATAACTACAGGAATAAAGCCCAAAGATGTCGGTAATCATACAAAGCTAGAGGCTTACACTCACATAAAAACAGTTGATAGGAATCGTTATTGTGTGGGTGACATGGTACGAATCAGTAAGTTTAAAAGTATTTTTTTCCAAGGATACACCCCCAATTGGTCAAGTGAACTATTTAAGATTGTGAAAGTTCGTATTACTAACCCAACCACCTACATGTTGGAAGACATGAAATGATCACCTGTACTGGGAGGCTTTTATGAACATGAATTACAGAAAACAAAGTATCCGGATGTGTACCTTGTGGAAGAAGTGCTTCACTCCAAGAATAATAAGTTATTCGTAAAGTGGTGGGGATTGGATGAAAGATCATGGATCAATGAAGACGATTTAGTTTTATAATATAGCTATAGTGATTGTTTGTACTTTTAGATGAAATAAAACCACATAAAAAAATAATAATTGTAATAATTGTATTTTATTCTTTTAAATATTACATCATCTTATATAGTAAACCTAAAGTATTTCTATAATCGTTTAAATTACTGGATGGCCATATTCCCGAATCTGGTCCACATGTCCATCCCAAGGAATTTGTTTCACCTTTCTCAATGTTTTCCAAAATTCAGCGGTAAATTTTGTGGTGCTCTTCATTTTCCCACGGTTGAAACTTATATGTAATTTTTTGTTCTAATAATACTTCAATTAAAATAGGGAGGCGCTTGTAATTAGCATAATATGCTGCTGTCTCAATACATTCACTTATAATAGAGAAAGTGTCTTTATAAACAATATTTTGTACGCTAGCATTTGTACACAATGAATCACCCCATAATAACTTGTATATGTACATTTTAAGGGGAATGTCACCAAGTAAATTCATATCATCTAAAATCCTATTTACATCATTAGAGGTTAACGAACCTTTATCGGTACACAAGTTCGTAAAACTTTTAATGGTATTGTTTAAGCTAATTTTTCTATCAAATAATGTCTTAATAATTACTTCCGTTGCACACTTTGAGTTTACACCAGTTAAAACACTCATCGGGAATAACAATATTTTGCAATATATTCAATATGAATGTATAGTTTTCAGGAGAGGTCAAAGAACGCTTCAGGTACGTAGATTGGATCACTACTGCACTGCAGCTCTTCCTGCAAGCTGTCCTGAATACTGCTCATTGTTTACTGAAAGTTGTACCCCCAGGGTCTAGTATCAGTGAAATCAAAATTTACTAAGCGTTTATCGTCATAAGGATTGAGTATGACTTTATTTTGTTTAATGGTAAACACATCATGTTTCTTTGATCTTATGAGATGTTGATAGCGCCTTATTACGCCACCATCAAATAAAACCTGTTTATAATCATTAATCGTGATCTGCCTCACGCTTGCTTGCGTAGAACCCTTTGATTTTTTTACAACCCTTTCATCAACAGCGTAAGCATACAGTTTTGCACGAAGTCCTACAAATTCAACCATAATTTTGCCATGATTTTCATCTTTCATTAAGCCGGGGACCTTTTTATTTACTAATGGGAGTCCAAAGATGTTGTCGGGACTATAATCAGATGTATCGAATTTATCAATGTCCTCTTTAATACATTCATAGATATCGGGAACCGAAAAGGCGTATATGAGACTATCTGTATCCGTGTACAAGAGTTTAACATTATTATGGAACTTGGGGAGCGTGTAACCGTAATGAAAATTATATAAAAATGTTTTTGAAACGTCTAAAACACTGAATCCCGCATATATAGGTTTATTGAAATATACTTCAAGCTTATTCATTTGAATGATGAGCATATCATTGTCAAATATTGTACAACTGTGAAAATTTGGTTTTGATATGTAAGCACGAGCACCATAGCGACCCTCCCATTTCGTTACTAGCCGTATGTCCTTATTCTTACGTACATTTTCCATCAGCTTCCCGAAAACACTATTAATCATTAATTTATAGAAATTTTTATCGAATTCATTTTGAGAGTGCTGACGCATGGCTGTATTTAAATCTATATATTTTTTTAACCACGGAGACTGTTTAAAACGTAATATACGGTGTACTTTTACCAACTTCAATCCATATTTTAAATATACTTTCAAATTTCTGTAATGAATTACATAATTACGTTTTGGATACAGGGTAAGCAGTAATTTTTTCATTTTGGAATCAGATGTGACTCTCATGTAATTCTATAGGATAGTCTAAATCACACTCGACTATATAATCAATTTCCGAATCATCAGGATGGTTTATTAAATCTAAAGTTTCAAAATTAGCTTCATCAACAAAAGAAAAGTCACCAAATGGTAGAAATTCTGACATGGCGGTTCCATATAAATTATTCACGTCGTAGTACATTAAATACACACTTTCGGAGGTGGGATCAAATTTTTCCCCCATGTACTTATTGTTAGCTTTAGCATACCGATTTGAACATTGAGCTACACCACCTCTAATCCCTCTTTCAATAAACATTAACATATCAATGTCTGTAAATAATTCTAACTTTACTTGTGTAATTTTAAGCATAGCATCGAATGCTAAACCGGGAGCTGTATAATAGTGCAGAGGGTCAAGCTCGTAAGTACTTAAACAAGTTTGCCGAAAGTTTTCGAATATATCTGCTAAAAGTAGAACGTTTGTTTTTAGATACAAATCCGAGTATTCCCCTAACGATTTAATACTAAATTTGTTCCAAACGTTAACCGCATGCGCAAAACTCTCATCACTGATTCCCTCATTATTAAGATGACTGAAAAATGCTTCTTTGGGCGGGAGCGTGGTCTGGTTTAATTTATCCCACGTATCAATATACTCATAAGGAAACACACCTTTGCGAACTACTAGAGAAAATTCCTCCTCAATGTTGCAGCTAGCGCGGGAAATAATTTTTTTACTATCCTCCAAATAGTCTGACAACTTTTCAATACTACTGCTCATAAATCTGAAAGAGTCAATAAATCTAAACTTAATTTTGGTGCCTTCCATTACCTTCGTAAAAGATCTTTCTTTGTTTATGGGTAGCAGTGAAATCAAACCGGGAACACTAGCCAATTCTCTAATGATGAAATGAGAATCATAACCTGATAAATTATGGAATACAACTGGCAGAATGTGTTAGTCTGTATAGTTTAGGTTACACGCCTGGTGCGCTACCCCCCGAAATGCTCCTGTAAGATGATTATGGTGTCTAACTTTTATATCAGAATTAGTAAATGGTTTCCGACAAATGTGACAAATCGTGGCGCTTTCAAATTGCTCAACCTGACTGAGACTTAAAGTACCCATAGGAATTATTTGATTGATTATTTCGGTAGCCCAATGTGCAATACTCTGAAGCTCGTTAACAAACCATTGAATGCAATCCTTTCCTCTATAAAGACTAAATCGGGATAAAGAATCATCATATGAACACTTCAAATAGTAGGCAATGCTGAAAGGTGTGTGTTTGGAGTGAAATAGAGTATTACCTTCGATACCATTTGCGCACTTCTCTAAAATACTTTCTAAATCGGCATAAATGCAAATGGCACCTTTTCTTGGAATGCAAAATTTTTGAACTGTAAATTCATTTCCGCTTCGGTAGGCAGCCTAGTGGAGCATTGATTAAGTTACTGACAGTGAGTGGTATGTTTTTGTAGAAGGCGATCTGAAGAAAAATGTTTTAAGCATCGGTAACAAATAAATTTCTTGTGCCCCTTATTCGATATCTGTTTTGAAAATAAAGCTGACATATTTTTAATCCATGTGAAATGGTATACAGTGTCATCCTCGGCCTGATCAGAAAGTATTAAAAGATTTATGGGTTCTCTATCGCTTTGCTGATTACTCAATACAAAGGGTGCAACTTTTTTACCATTTATGCAGTACAAATTAATTGCGAGGTTGTTTAGCTTCTCAAATTTTTTCACATCATCCAGCTGAATGGGGAAGTGAATTGAATCAAAATTCAAAACATCTAGAAAATGAGGATAGCTAGAAGTTTGGTTTGAGTTTTGTGAAGCAGGATATAATGCCGAAACAATGGCCCATAGGAAGCAATACTCATCGTTATTTTTAACATTAACAACAGCACGCTTTACTGCTATGAAGCGAGGAACTTTAACATAGGTTGAATGACCGCCTCTAAATGGGACATAACTATTAATATTCACTTTTAAATGCAAGACTTCATGTACTGCCCAACCGGAATCCCTTTCGGAAAACTCCTCTAATTTCATCCGTAACTTATCATACACGTTTTCATTGTACCAGACACGTACATTGGTTGAAATATCAATTTTTTGTGGCAAAAGTCTTCAACTCAATACTATGATTTTGGGGTTGCATGAAATTGCACCCTAAGACCACATTTACCTTTAGCATAGATTGCCTTAACATTAATTTCACCTTACGTGCAAAACTATTATACGTATTTAGTAAAAATATCAAAGGGTCCTTAATATTTGACATATTGATTATAATTCCTGTAAGCAGCCTACCATTAAAACATGAGCCTAGGGGGTACCAACGTAATTTATGCATACCTTTTTTATTGACAATTCCACTACCAACTTTCTCTGAAGCGTTCTTTAACCGTCTCAATCTAACCAGATAGCACTTGAGCAATGCTAAATTGTTCTCAAGCTTAAGCAAACTTTCATTGGTTTCATAATAAATTTTATGTTTAATTATATCTTGCAATAGCTTGATATTGGTGTTAACTATACGGATGTGCCTCGAAAATTCCTTTTTTGTTTTCAATAAGGGAACAATACGCTTTGTTAAATTAACCATCTCACTACAACTTGGCATACTCATAGCTAACAATATGAAGCACACACGTAATGAACTTTTAACAAATTGCTCTTCACAACGGTTCTAGTCACGATTGTAAAAATATGATGCACAGACTGGGGAGCAATAATAGTTACTCTTTAGTTTTAACAAATTGCTCTTCACAACGGTTTACAATAAAACTTCTAGTCAGGATTGCAAAAATATGGTGCACACACTGGTGATTAAGTAATACTAGTTGGTTTTTACTTTAGGTAATTTGTTGTTGTGACGATTGCAATGTATCGACTGACGTGGGACTGTTCTTTATCTGCTTATATAGAGATAAGTTCGGGTAAGGTCGGATAAGTTTGGATCTTGATTTCCTAGTTTCATAAGCTACGACTCAACAATGAATCACCTTTGTTCTTTTACCTTGAAAATGATAAACATAGACTTTGAGGCGTTGACAATGGATCGCCTTTATTCATGATTTCTCAGAATTGAGATAACAATCTATTTTTATAAATCAACTAGAAGAATGAATCGCTTTTGTTCTCTCATGTGACCTTGAAAATTGTAAGCATAGACTTTGAACAATGGATCACCTTTATTCATGATTTCCTATAATTGAGATTTTTAAAAATTATAACGGAACAATGGATCGTCTTTGTTCTTTTACCTTGAAAATTGTAAGCATAGACTTTGAACCGTCGGCTTGAACAATGCATCGCCTTTGTTCTTGATTTCCTAGAATTGAGATAACAATCTATTTTCGACCTAAACAATGGAATGTCTTTGTTCTTTTACCTTGAAAATTGTAAGCATAGACTTTGAAGCGTTGACAATGGGCCCCCTTTGTGCTAGATTTCTCAGAATCGAAGTGTGTTTAGATAACAATCTATTTTTAGAAATTATAACTGAACAATAAATCGCCTTTGTTCTTTTATCTTGAAAATTGTAAGCATAGACTTTGAACCGTTGACAATGCATCGTCTTTGTTCTCAGAATTTTAGAAGCTATGACTCATCCATAACAATAGATCGTCTTTGTTCTCTCATGTGGCCTTGAAAATTGTAAGCATAGACTTTGAACCGTTGACAATGCATCGTCTCTGTTCTTGATTTCCTAGAATTTTAGAAGCTATGACTCATCCATAACTATAGATCGTCTTTGTTCTCTCATGTGACCTTGAAAATTGTAAGCATAGACTTTGAACAATGGGCCCCCTTTGTTTTTGATTTCTAAGAATTGAGATGTGGTCGTATGGGGGAAACGGTTGCGAAACAGCCCTCTGATTTGGGAAACGGCTACCTGTTTTTAGGAAACGGGTACCTGTTTTAGGAAACGGACCCCCTGTTTTAGGAAACGGCCACCTGTTCTGGGAAACGTCTATCTGTTTTGGGGGCGTGGCCTTGCCTTGAAACATGCATAGACTTGCTTAAGACCGAGGTCAATGACCTTGAGCCTACAATTGGCGTGGACAATTAATGACCTTGAAATCTAGTAACTATTGGGGCGTGGTCATGCCTTGAAACATGCATAGACTTGAGACCGAGGGCAATGACCTTGAGGATGCAGCTGACGTGGACAACCAGAAATCTAGTAACTTTTCTAAGTGACCTTGAAGCGCGCGACCTTGAAGTAGCAGGGTTACCAACCTACAACATGACCTTGACTTAGCAGGGTTACCAACCTAACACGCGGCCTTGACTTAGCAGGGTTACCAACCTATGACCTTGAAGCGGCGACCTTGGCTTAGCAGAGTTGCCAACATATGACCTTGAAGCGGTGACCTTGACTCAGCAGGGTTACCAACCATATGGCCTTGACTTGGCAGGGTTGTTACCCCTTCCTTCAACATGGCCTTGACTTAGCAGGGTTACCAACATATGGCCTTGACAGGGTTGCCAACCTAACATATGGCCTTGAAGATGATGACCTAGACTTAGTAGGGTTACAAACCACGTGGATTTAGCAGGGTTACCAACCTAACATATGACCTTGAAGCGGTGACCTTGACTCAGCAGGGTTACCAACCATATGACCTTGACTTGGCAGGGTTGTTACCCCTTCCTTCAACATGGCCTTGACTTAGCAGGGTTATCAACCTAACACGTGACCTTGACCTAGCAGCTACCCCTTGAAATAGGCAATGTTACCGACCTTGAAATCTAGTAACTTTTCTGGTGACTTTTCCCAAATCTGGTGACAAATCTAGTGACAAAAATAATTTAGGATCGGCCTAGTATATCTACTCACCTACACGATAATAAAATAAAAGATTTCAAAAATATTTTACCATTTTTGGTATACAAACCGACGGAGCTTAGATACCTCACCCTGTATAAGTATCGCGTATTACTGTTAATAACAAAACACACTAATGTCAAATTACAACGATTTGACGGATGATGAAGACTTTTTGGAGTTGGTAGAACACATTGTGGTTCCTAGACCGCCGAGGCAATACCAGCAACGTCCTAACCATTTTGAAATATGGAATGATAACCAATCTTATCCAAAGCAGTTGTGACTTTAATAACTGAGGAAATTGAACTAGAGACACAAAATAATTCCGAAAGGTACCTATGCTTAATTATTAATACTTGCTAGAATTTCACAGTACTTTACTTATATTGTAGGAATCACGATTTGGCTCCTTTAGAAATGGTGCTAGTTACGTTGAGGTTTCTGACAACTGGCAGTTTTCTACAAGTAGTTGGCAATTCTACCGGTATTGACAAATCAACAGCAAGTCGTATTGTAAATAAAGTAATAAGAGCGATAGCAAGCCTACGACCCCAATTTATTAACATAGTTTCAACCCCAATAGAAATTTCACGCGTGAAACAGGAATATTACGCTATTGCTAGATTTCTTAATTGCATTGGCGACTGCACCCATGTCAAAATACAAAGTCCAGGTCGTGAACAAGCTGAACTGTTTCGTAATCAGAAGCAGTATTTCTCTTATAACATCCAAGCAGTGTGTGATACTTCGTTGAAATTTTTAGATCTTGTTTGTAGATGGCCAGGTTCAGCGCCTGATTCCAATAATTTTGCAAATTCAAGAATTAAAGCAAAGTTAGAAAACTTTGATTTTGGAAATAACAGTGTTATAATTAGTGACAGTGGCTATGGTATAAAACCATATTTGAAAACACCATTAAGACATTCAGAAACCCAGTCTGAAAATCTTTTTAACGAAAGTCACATCAAAACGCGAAACCCAATTGAAAGATGTTTTGGGGTATTAAAACGACGTTTTCCAGTACTTGCTCTAGGTATTAGACTAAACCGACGAAAAGTGGAAGCGGTTGTACTAGCGTGCGCAGTGTATAACATTGCAATAAAGATGGGGGGAAACATGGAATTTGGTATGACCAAGAAGTGGAATCAGAAATAGAATTAGCTCTGGACATTAACCCTGATCTTGTTGAAGAAAACAGAGAAATAAATGTGAATAATGTTGTTCGTCATAGATTAATATCAAACCATTTCGCACACCTATTGTAGAAATAACCAAATAAATACGCAAACTATATTGTGTGTGTATAATAATAATAATAATAATAATAAATATGTAAATTGCATATACATTTCATTTGTGTGATTTTAAGCTGATGTTCTTCTCGCATCTGCCGAAGTTTCTCTTGCTGCAACTCTTCGACATGTCTCATTTCCTGTTCATGTATTTGTTTTTTATGTTTCATGGTTAATTCATGCTCTCTTTTGAAACATTCTTCTTGTGTGTTGACAAACAGCTGTTTTGTTGCTGCCCACTGTGACAATTTTGTTTTTAGACCAGTCTTTCGACAATTGGCTAGAAAAACATTGAATAACCAATTACATAATTATTTACATCTAAACCACAACAAAATTTGCCAACTGCTTTTTCTTGCCTTTAGAATAAGATTGTAAGGCCTCATTTTATGGGTTTTCAACATTGCTGGTGTATATTTCCCCCAATTACCTGGAAATGTATTAGTATTGAGTCTTCGATCTTGGAAATTTATTTTCAGTGGCTTACTATCATTACCACTTTTGGAAGAACTTTCCACTGCAACTTTCTCGGGTATATTATAGCCTCAGGTTTGGTTAGAATTTTCAGAGATTGTTGGTACAGGTATTATTTTTGGAGACTGACTTCTCTTCTTGAAGCTGCTTACAGTTTCTTCATCGATTACAATTTCTTCAGTATTACTCATGACATCTAACACAATTCAAAAAATTAGAGGGCATTGATTAAAATAATTGAGGGTTACAATACCATCTAGGGCATCACCATCAAATTCTGATTTGAATCCTTCGACTTGAGCGGAAATAATACTTGAAATAATGTTATCCTCATCAGTATCAGTTGGAGTACTTGACTGCGAGCTAGGGCTACCACCAGTTTTGTAAAAAAGCATCTTTTCATTTGAATGTTTTATTTTAGTAATTTTTTTAAAGAAATTGACTGTTTCCTAAACTATTAAATTCCTGTTCAATACTTTCCCATGCTTCTCTTTTTATTCTATTGGTATCGGTATCACTTCTTTTACATTTCACTTGTTTGGCATACTTGGAGACCAATTGTAGTAGTAAATTTTCTTCGGTTTTGCTGAAATTGGGGCAACGTGTTCCCTTCCTATCCATAATGCTGGAAATAGCAGGTTTTAATAATACATTATTATGAATAATGTCATCAACAAATACTTACCAATGTATAATGTAACTGTAACGTTTATTAACTAATAACAATTCTTCACAATTAAAAAATAAACAACCGGTGCAAACAACTAACAGCTGTTTTCAAGTGACAAATGACATCGATTTCAAAACGATAAAGTATGCAACAAAACGCACTTCCATTGCTGCCATTATAAACTGAATCAGTTTAAACCTAGTTTAACTAAGCGATCAATATTCCGTGAACGAACAACAGAACAATAAATGAACTTGGTTTATTTTATAAACTTGGTTTTCTAAAGCTCACGTTTAAGCGGACTTTGAACAACCGGCTCTAAGTCTGACAAAGGTTAATAGATCTCTAGATGCTAACCTAAAAAATTAAAAGAAATGAAATAATTTTAATTATAAATTTGGGTCACCTTTGCGGGGAATTTGAAATAGTATTCTAATAAAGAGGGTCCTCATACTAATTTATAAGACAGGTATACGCCTAAGGAACTTGTTGTCAGGTCCTCGCCCCTTGTCTTGCGCCCTTGATTGTGACGCCATCTACTGGTGTATTTTCAAAAATTATGAATGTTTTCGGTAATAGAGGTTGATCATGGCCCCACCTAGTATTATTTTAAAAAGTCAGGTTACCTTTGCGGGGAATTTAAAATAGTATTTTAATAAGGGGGCCATCGTACTATCTCATACGACAACTATAATAATAATAATAATGCTTATTGGTCTCTTTTACCTACAAGGTAGATGAGACATGTGAAAATAGAATCTACAATATACAATAGTATTATAATACAATTTTTTACAAAATCATTTACACTTGAGTCAACAGTTAGTGGTTACTAGACATAAATTCCGACATAGTGTAGAAATCCTTTTTTATTAGGAATTCTTTTAGTGGATTTTTGATTTTATATAATCTGGTAGGTTATTAAACATTGTAATACCGCTATAATAAGGGTTTTTTTCATAATAGCTGTAATTATGTTCAGGCAGTGCGAAATTATTTTTCCTTCGAGTTTTAATTTTATGTAACTGACAATGTTTTGTAAAACGGTTCATGTTTGATGCTACGAAAACTGATATCAAGGTCTTGAAGGCATCTCGGCAAGATTCGTTGTACTGCAAATCGTACAGTATCCTTATCGCTCTCTTCTGAAGGAGGAAGAATTGATGGACAGGAGTAGAATTACCCCAAAAAATGATATTGTAAGAGAGGTGGCAGTAAAATGTACCGTAAAATGCTACTAATAGACAATCATTAGTTAATGATTGCTTAAGAGATAATAAAAGAAATAACGCTTTGTTTAATTTAGATCGTAAGTGATCAATATGGTTTCCCCAGGATAAATGGTAATTAATATTTACCCCAAGAAATTTACAGCTAGAGTAGGTAGTTTAGGGTAACATTATCTACCCGCAGATCTAATTTTGAATATGTCATTAAAGGAGTACAAAACTGCATAATTCCAAGTTAATGATTAATTCATTTGTCATTAATTGCGTTTTGATAACTTGCACCTGTCGTTATGAAGGATATTTCGTCCGCATACACATATTTTGTAGTCAGTAAAATAATCGGGAAGGTCGTTTATATCAAGAAGAAAAATCAACGGGCGAAGAACACTACCTTGTGGTGTTCCTGTGTCTGTATTATATAAATTTGAATTTTTATCTTCGATATTAACAAAAAACTGCCTTTCTTTAAGATACAATATTATAAACTCGTTGGAATTTCCACGTATTCCCAGTTGATACAGTTTAGATGAAATAAATGAGAGACTCAAGGTGTCAAATACACATGACAAATACCAAACACTTTCATACCCGCATCCAGTTTATCAACTATAAATTGTAAAAAACTAAAACAGGCTGTTTGATTTGATCGATTAGCTCGGAATCCATGTTGACAGTCAGATAATAGATTGGCGTCGTTTAAATAAGTTACTAATCGCTTACTAAGGTTACTTTCGATTATTTTGGATACTACGCTCAAGATCGCTATAGGTCTATAGTTTTCAACAGTGTGTACATCGCCTTTTTTTTAACAGGAACTAGTTTCGCTAACTTTAGTTGATGGGGATATGTACCGTGTAAAAAAAGGTCATTAATAACTTCTGATAAGATGGGAGAAATATTATCACAGGATAAAACTAGTCTAGTTGGAATTTCATCAAATCCCACCGAGTTTTTATTTTTCAACAACATTATGGTGTTATAAATTTCAAGTGCTGTAGTGGGATATAGAAACATAGATTTATTGGTGTCACAAATTGATACCGTCACTGGGTGATAGCTTTGTTCGCAGAATTGAGAGCTATATGTGTTTTTATCTCGTTCGCAAAATAATGACCGAAGACGTTTGCAATTTGTAGCGAGTTAATTATAGTATTATCGTGATTCACAAGTATTATTTTTTGTGCCTTTTTACCGTTATTGCCCCCGCAATGCCACCATCCTCATCATATTACAAGGTCACTCTGCGCTCAAACGTTTTGGCGGGAAATTTGTATGCCAAGGTCAAAAGCTAAAAATAGAAATTGCAATGTCATCATCATATTACAATTCTTAGAAGTCTAAAAATAGAGTGGTCAAGGTCAAAGATTGTTGATCTGTAGGGGCATCGTATGACATTTCTTAGTTTATAATAAAAGGCTTTCTTTGCGTGTGCAAGATTCAGTAAACTTTTTATAGGCAAACACGATGAAAGTAATGCATGAAGCAGCTACCCCTAATGTAAAAGCTAAGCCATTTAAAGCTAAAAATAGAAATTTCAAGGTCATCATCATGATCATGATAATATTACAATTTTTAGAAATCTAAAAAGAGTTTTCAAGGTCGAAGAGTAATATCATATTACATTTCTTATAAATCTGAAAACATAATCAGTTCATGGAAACATGAAGAATGGCAGGTTGTTATGTATGTATGTATGCTAAAATGTAGATCAAGGTCAAATGGTACTTAGGTTGCCTAAATTGTGTGAAGGTGAAATAGTGTTCTAACCTAAAAGTAGGACAAAGTGGGCGTTTGACAAGTTTAAACGTGTTTTAAGGGGTACTCAAATCAAGGACACATTTAGATCAAAATTTAAAGCTAAAAATAGAAATTGCTAGGTCATCATATTACAATTATTAGAAATCTAAATATAGAGTTTTCAAGGTTAAAGAATAATAATTAATTAGATTTCTTAGAAATATAAAAATAGAATCAGTGTATGGAAACAAGAAGAATGATAGGATGTTGTTGTTGTCTATGCTAAAAAGTAAACTAAGGTCAAAAGGTATATTACAATTCATAGAAATCTAAAAATCGAGTGCTAAAACTGAAAGATGATAGACCCTCAGGGGTATCATATCACATTCCTTAGAGATATACAAATAGAATCAGTTTATGGAAACAAAAAAAAATGATAGGTTGTTGTCTATGCTAAAAGTAGACCAAGGTCAAACTACAACCTCACCATATGTAAATTACTTTTGAATCATTTCTTCAACAGTGTTTAGTCCTAGTACAATTTCGAGCAAATAAAGTCATAATGCAAGCAACAGTAATATCATTCCTAGAGCGATATAAAAAAATAGACAGCATCTCCTGATGGTAGCAGTTATTCATCATCAGATGCAGATTAGCTTAATGATGCAAGTCTCAAAGCACACTCTCCCCTCTACCATAAAAAATCGTGATGTAGTGATATATAGAAGGACAGTTCCGGTGTCAACTCAAAATTCAAAAGCGTTCTCGAATCAGTAAAGATGGATCTATCTGCTTTGAACAATAGCACTTTCAGTAAATCCTTCACGAACGTAAAAGACTTGGAGGTGGGTGCAAAATATAAAGTGATTGATATGAATACTATCGACACGAAATATTATACCATTAAAAAGCGGCCAACTTATAATATTAAAATAATGTGCCGTTGACTCATCGGTAGATTGAGATAGGGTGGGTTCTAATTTAGAGTTTAAATAACATACCTGAAATACTGCATGCTTCTCATCAGCTTAATTATTTCCACTTCACTTAATTCATAAAAAATGTTATATAAAAACTAAGAAAAAATGATAAAAGCTCGAGCGCCATGTTATCTTTGTCATAGGAATAACAAAACCTAGTTAAGGAATAATAATAAACAATTTATCAAAATGAAAATAACATAACATGTAATACTTAAATTTATTCAATACCTTATTAAGTTATTATTATTATAAGTTTTTGTTATGAACGAATAATAAACAATACCTGATTATAAGGTTAAAAACCAGAAGTCTTATACTAAACTAAAATTATATAAAAACATTACCTTTGAACGTTCGGTACTTAAACTGTAACTGGTACTATGAAGCAGAATGGTTCAATTATCCTTAAAATATTGAATCCATAACTTTCTTGAATTTCCTTGAAGTTTAATTCGCCAAATTTATTTATAAAACTATGTAGAACTTGCGTGGTAAATGTAATTCAAGTAAAATTGCCATTTAAAAAATAGTATAGTAAAATATTGACTTATACGTGCCATTAAGATAATTATTGTGCAATCTAAGTATACAAATTAAGTGATTAAAAGGTAAAATATCGGTGCCTAAAAAACAAACAAATGCTTTAGTTTTAAATATAATTAATTAGAAAAACTTACCACCCAAAATCTGATGGCACCAAATATAAAAATTAAGTAAAAAACATGCTTAGTGCTGTAACATTCAGCAATAAGTGAATTAAAAAACTTTCAGAATACTCAAGCGAGTATTCCCCCTAAAAGTTTTCTTGCGTTGCGCGGATACATAACATAAATCCAATTTTTTTAAGAAAGGGAACTATAACTATTTATGTAATATTACACCCAAAAGATAGACTTTTCTACTATTACGCCAAATAAAAGAACGATTCTTAAATTAATGTACTTTTTAATACAATCACAAAAAAAAGGTTGTTACAATATGGTAAACATATTATCATTGAAACCGAGAACTTTAAGTGCCTTACGATTTTATGAATACTTCAAAAAAGAAGATCGCATTGAAAATTTTAAACAATATCTGGCTGAGAAAGACGTGTACATCACCAGCCCCGGAACTGTAGGAAAGACAACTAATTTAACATTTCTGTAAAAAAAAAATAATAACATATATCTATGTATAAATTATATATTTTTTATTGCAAAAAAATGTCTTCTATTTTTGATTAAATGAAGAGTAGGTATATCATAATGAAGAGTTGCTATTGATGAGACTAAAAAAATGTAGTGTATAATATGGTGTCTGCAGGTTTTTATATAATGGCTAAGCTCTTCAAGGTAAAAATTTATTGGTATCATGTTACAATTCATACAAACCAATTTTCAAGGTTAAAGTTTATTGACAAGGTATTGAGAAAGTATCATATTACAGTTCTTATGTTAAGCTCTTCAAGGTTCTTAGAAATAGCAAAATAAGCATTCTTAACCAATGGCTCATGTAACTGGCTTTGTGCATGCATAGGTCAAGGTGAGTATAGCCGGACTTTGTGCATGCTCGGGTATCCTCGTGGAGTCTACCCTTCTATATAAAATTTTATAATCACATATCATTCGCTTCGACATCATGTTTTTCTAAAAAGTGTATATGTGAACGCACTGTTGTTGCACAGTAAAATCGCTTACGTATTTCCTATTGTAATAGGATGTGTAAACCTAATCAGAAAATCAGTTCTATTTGCTTAAATGTAGCATGTATAAATACTGCACGATTGTATTAGCGCATAACGCGCTAACCAAGACAACCATATAGGAAAGTACTGGTTATTATAATTGATGTGCAAGGATTCAAAACAGCAAGAAATATATTTACACCTAAGGAACTAGCGATATATAATGGAGAGCTAATTGCTCATTATATATTCAAGCCTCCATTTCCATGGCACAATTTGGATAGTGAATTCCAAAAACAAGCTAATTGGTTGTGTACACACACGAGACGATTCCCAAAGACTGCCTAATACATGGAAGATAACACTAGCAGAACATTGTCACACAAGGAAACGATCACCCGAGCCAGAACCATCCATACCAACATCACGCACAGCAGCACCACCCAACACCGAGAAAGAGAAAGAAGGGAAAGTGAAAGCAGGGAAACAGTACAGTGAAAGCAGTGAAAGTACACAACATCAAATATAAACAGGAGACAGGACAGCAGGACCTCAGTAACACGGAGCCGAACAAATCAGTTGGAGAAGGAGAAAACTTGAAAATTGCAAATGAGACTTTGGCAAATCGTCGTTTTGTACTGGCAGGAGTCAGAAACATTACCAGCAGACGCGAGACAACGCCGGATAAACAACAGTGTTTCATATATATATATATATATATATATATATATATATATATATATATATATATATATATTGGGATAATAAATGGGCTTGGGCTTAAATAATGATTTAATAATTTCAATATGGGGATAGGGTTCAAGGAATTTAGTTGAAGATAATAATTTTGTAGTATAAGAAGTATCCTATATGTAATTGAATTTAAAGTATACAAAATGTTCTGAATATAATTTGCTATCCAACGCATGCGTTAATGAATTTAAGTAAAAATAAGTAACTGTCAAAAATGTCAGATGATTATATTTAATACATTTAATGTTTAGAACCAGAATGAAAATTTTGAAAAAGAAAAGACATTAATATCTTTACAGGTGTTTACACAAGTAACTATTTAAAATTCTTAACTAAAAACATGTACCAAATACAAATTGCAGGAAAATAAAAATGAATATTCACAATAGGTAGGGTTATAAAATTTGACTCACATATACAATCCTTCCTGTTGATTGAATGATGTCTTCAAATACTTCAGCTGGATGCAGGCAATGTTCACTCGGCTACAGTTGTTACCAATACCCAACTGCTATCTCGGTTCTCAGTTGTCGAAGACACCAACTTCCAGGCTTGTAGATGTTTTCCCCAAAAACGGCAAACTCCAAACACTTATTTATTAACGGTAACTTTTTATTTTAATGATTTAATAGCTCAATGAGTGATATCGTTGAAAACATATGTTTAAGTATTCAAGATTATTGTTAACAACACTTTTATTTTAGCTACCGATGATAAATTTTTATTTAAAAGGATTTGTACGAAGAAATAAAACAAACTTTGACCAAATAAGAATGGAATTTAATTTGGTAAACAAGAATTATTTTAAATTTGAAAACACGTAAACAAGTCTTCACAAAATCGTAACATCAATTAATCGAACAGAATTATTTTTATTAAACGACAGGTATCGGAAACCGAACTATTTATTTCTATCCGACGATACAAAAACAAGTGCTCTCGAAAATTATTCGAAACGTAAAAACTTTTTAACGATAATAAATTAGGTTATGTATTCGCAAATTTAACAACACTGTTTTCACCTTTTACACTTTTTAAACAATTTCAAGAGAGAGAGTCATTTCCTGAGCGCTTGCTTTTATATGTTTCTGGTTGTTACACAAATTTCATTTTTTTTTCAGCCATAATGCAAAAATAACAATGGATCTGATTGGATGATTAAAATTACAAATTGTACATAAATGAAATTTTGGCCGTAACTTTCTTATGCATAATCGGAATTGAAAATTAAAAACGGAAATGAAAAGTACGTGAAATTTTGAATAAAAGGACACCTAACAAGCTATAATTCCTAACACTAATAAACGAAGTAACCTGCTCTAATTAAAATAAGCTTTTAACTTTTTATACTTACAAGCTACACTAAAATTACTTGCAAAAATGGAATTCTGAGGACATTTTACATAGGAATACATATCTTTTATGTTCGAAACAATTAATTTAAAGAAAATTTTAAGCTTTTGTACTATTAGCTTAAATTCACCTCAGATTTAACATAATTTAGCGGAGAGAAGCGCTGTATCGTTATAAAAACATATTCATATTGAGAAAGAACATCTATTATTTGCTTTAAGAGCAAAATCTACGTTTAATAAAGTGGAAAAAGTATGAAATTATGAAAAAACTAAAATTTACAATGTAACCAAACTTAAATCTAAAATGAAATTTATTTATATTTCAAAATGTTTTTAACACTTAAAATGTTATGTTTAAGGTTTGTACTACTTGTCTTTATTGTTCTCACTACTTATTTGCAATGCATAATGTTATATAGTCTTGCATTGAAAAGTCTCATCGTCTAGCATTCTTTTGAAATTTTTCACTATAAAATGTACGGCACTATAAATGTCTGTATGCCATAATGTTCTAAATGTTTTTCTTATTGTGAAACTTGTATTAATATTTTGTCACTAATTCGCTACCAAAAATATGTGCGAAAATTGTCTATACTGTCCATATTATAACCCTTTACTAAATTTTTGTATTTCCTGCTTTTAAAAACTAAACATACACTATCCCTAACCTAATCCTAACTATATAGTCCATGTTTAAACACCTGTAAAATGTCTACTTGCCAAAATACCTTTGAAAAATTGATTTTTATTGCAATAATTGCAATACTAAAATGACTTTACGAAAATGGTGGTATTTGACATTCTTGACAATTTTGGTAGCAGCAAATTGCTTTTTATGATGAAACCAAACTAAGCAAATGATATTCAGATCAATTCATATCAAATAAATTTATTTTAAACACATCGTGAACCAGATTTATATAAAATAGTGTCTCGCACTTGTATTGAGCTAGAAATTACCCCTTTTTATTATCCAAATGTTATGTAAGCTGTCCGATACTTCTATTACCTCTTTCTGAACATCTCAATATATATATATATATATATATATATATATATATATATATATATATATATATATATATATATATATATATATATATATATATATATTACAAATATACATAATTACAAAAAGTTGTGTTCTAAGAGCTCTTTGTTGTTTCAAAATGGAATTGGTTAATTTAAGAGCCATTTATTCATATTTTGATAAATTTATACACGAAATTGATATATTGCCACTTATAAAACACAACTGCGTTGAAAAAAAAATTTTTATGAGAATTAGGTGCAAATTTTAAATTTTCAGGAGTGCATCTTTTGTAGGACTTAATTTATGCCCTCCCCCTACACCCTGAGGAAGCGGACGTCCACATTGGGTCGTCTTTTATCTCCTTCCATAGATAAATTTTCAGGAACGCACCTTTTGTGGGACTTTATTCTTCTATTATTTCATACACCTCTAAACCTACCTTTAATTCTTTAATTTTTCGTATCAACACCTCCAACCTCTGTTTTTGCTCAACAATAGTTAATACTTTTCTTGCTCTTATTAATAAGTTTCATCATTGCTAGCATTAAAAGATTTATATGGCTTTGCAGGTTGCTCAATACAAAGGGTACAACTTGAAACTCTCTATTAGAATAAGTACTGTTTATAAAACATAGAAAAAAAACAGTCGTAATTATGTCACTGTTAAAGTGCTGACTACGAATATTCGTTGCCTTTGAAGCAGCATTCTTATGGAATTATACAAATTATGTAATTGCTATCCAAAAAACAAAAGCGGTGTAATAACTTTATGAAGCACTGAAGTAATTACGGTTAAGGAAAATAATAAAAAACGTACGCAATACAATTTTAATTATGTATGATATATATATATATATATATATATATATATATATATATATATATATATATATATATATATATATATATATATATATATATATATAATAAAGAAACATTTAAATTATAATTTAAGAAGTGATCTGGAACAGAAAAATCAGTTAAATTAAAAAAATTATAATTATGTATAGAAATATATACCCTGTTACGCTAAATAATTTGTTACTCTAAATGTATTACCTAATTGTTATTTACGTATTTACGTGACAGGTTTGGAAACATAACCAAAATATGGTGCAGCTGCTTAGTCGTAAAAACAAAAAAAATGGAGTAGTAGGTTCGATTGTGTAGTACTTACTAAACAGCAAGATATAAATAAATAGGGCGCCAGGATCAAAACTAATACCTGAACCACTAAACGTTGTTCCTTACTTGACCGAAAATAAGGGTGTACTAATTCCTCACCTTACAACACATCAATTACCGAAAATAACTACAGGCTTCGTTGTTAATAATAGTGTACTAATATCTATACCAAAGTAATTGCGATTTGACAAGAAACTAAATTCAACTTAATGTACTTCTATAGACTGCGTACAGAATATTACTTATTAGCACTGATTATTATAAACGAAATGAAAGAAAATCCATTGGTATATACCAATTTAGATAAGATGCATAACATAAATTGCAATTCAATACTATGCAGTAAAATACTCATATAAAATAATAAATAATTTAATTACAAGTAATAATGAAAGAAAATCTACGACACATGTCGATTTCCAAAATGTGGATAAATAATAATATATTATTATACAGTTAAATTTTGTGACCCACGATAAGAGGTTGTAGGATAACTTGGGAGCGCTCTCAATCATGTAAGAGAAAACAAGTAGTAATGTAGATTTACAAACTCAAGATAACTTGTTTTATCTCTTACCCCTTGAACCACCTTTTTTATTCTGGTAAATCTTGTGAATAATCAAGTAACTATTTAGGTACGTAGATTTCTCTTATAATAAAATAACAGCTAATTTTCCGTATAAGAAATTAAATAACAAAATTGAATTTTCGTTTATGCCCACACACCTTAGTGTAATCTAAATGAACGTAATCGTCTAATTGTTTATTTTACTAACGACTAATTATAATCACGACTGTTCTAAACACAATTGAACTATTAACTTGATTTAAACGTCCAAAAAGAAACAATAGGGAAAACTGTTTGTATCCCTAAATTAATAAAGCTTATCAGACCTTAAAATGAAGACCTGTTGACCTTTAATTATTTTTCGTTTCTTATGAATGATTTCCTGGATGGCAGTAAGATGTTCAAATTCGAAATCCTCGGTTGACCTTACGACTTGTGGTTCGATTATATTTAAAAGTAATGTGGTAAAGCCATAACGGCCTAAAATTATTAATACATTGATTAGAACAAGGTGAAGCGAAATACTAAGGGAAACTCAAATTGATGCTGACTCGATAATAAATCCACCAAAGGCGATTGTAAAACTGTCCATGTGGTACCGAGAACAGCGTGCAAGTCACGGATAAAATTCTTACCTGCTTTATCAAATTCAAAATATAAATATAAATATTATAAGTATTATACGTTTATGCCATCTGTTATTATTTTATTTTAGCTTATTTAAAATGTATATAGAAAATTGTGTAATTGCAGATTTAAACCGTAACAACCCTCACCAACCACATAGTCCCTTTCATGTCATCATCAACGAATAATATATATTGTGTATGGCCACATATATATTTACATACCGCGCGTGTCCCACTAAGGGGTGTACCACCACCATTAATAAAAAACGATATCATACTAAAACGTAAATACTTAAAACTGAAACATAACAAAAATTATTCACGTCCAGATATTTGCGATAGATTCGTTGTATAACTATTTTATCTGAAAAATGAAAAGTTAAAACATAAGTTACATATAATATCCTACATACACTCCTCCATTCTGTTGAAATGCAAATTTTCAACTAAAGCTATAATGAACAAGTTAACTTTCAATAAAAAACTGTGCATGAAATTTTCTTATCAGCCATTATTTTAATTTAGTTAAAAAAACCTCGTTATGTTGTAAATGTACAAGTAGGACTGAACGTATATGGTTGACAATTATCAATTTATATTATAATCAAAGGTGAATAACATTATTACTGAGTGTTATACGAGTATGCTTAAGTAAAAGAATGTGAAATAAATAGAAGAACGAGGCAGCTTTGCGTTTGAAAAACATAAGAAGAGCATAATAAATAAGTTTTAACCCTGAAATATTATGCAACTAACAATACTTTGATGATGTTTTTCGTAAATTTATATTTACATTTTAATAATGTACAAAATCAATAAATTATGAGATAAATACTGATGTAAAATAAAATCCTTTATTTATTTCGGAAATATTTGTAATATGTTATTCATCTAAAAAATTCTAACGAATTTTTTATTAAAGAAAGTCTCTCTTAACTGTGAAATATTATAGATCACAATTTGATATAAAACATATCTTTACATATTCAATATTTTCCAAATTAACTGAGTATCAATAGAAAAAATGGAAGGAGATAAAAGACATCCGCTTCCTCAGGGTGTAGGCGGGAATGCGGGGGAGGGCATAAATTAAGTCCTACAAAAGATGCGTTCCTTAAAATTTAAAATTTGCAGCTAGTTCTCAGAAAAAAATTTTTTTCAACGCAGTTGTGTTTAATAAGTGGCAATATATCAATTTCGTGTATAAATTTATCAAAATATGAAATAATGGCTCTTAAATTAACCAATTCCATTTTGAAACAACAAAGAGCACTTAAAACACAACTTTTTGTAATTACGTAAGCTCAGAAGAAACACACGAATGCGATTTATCCATTTCATGTATAAATGTATCAAAATGGTCCTTAAATTAACCAATTCAATTTTGAAACAACAAACAGCACTTAAAACATGACTTGTCTTTTAATTTAGTTTGATTAGGACTCCAAATTTATAATTTTTGATGAAGCGTGGATATTGCTGCTGCAAGAATTATAGGATAATGAACGCAGTTATTTTGCTTTGTAAGCATTTTATGCAGGTGTGAATGCGAACATTCTATATTTATCTTAGTCACCAATTCACATTACAATTTTAAAACGGGATTTGCAAATGTATGAATGCAATTGTGTTATTTGTATTGCATAAATACATGGCGTAAAGTTTTCAAATTTACATGCTTTCGGAAACTGTTTTGACTTTTATTTAACGCAAGCTTTTTTTTATTTTTATCTGTACTGTATTTTCACATTTTCTTTATATGCATGATATTTTACAATAAATAAATTTTTAATGCAACATAAACTGTCCTTAACAATGTTCCGTTTAATAATATTGAATAAAACAATCTCAAATTATTTTCTTGTAAATTCAACAACTGGTGATATCGATAAATGTAACCAACGTTAATAAATTGCTAAAATGTGAAATTTTACTAACCCCTGTCAAGCCTTCAATTATCGTCATCACTGTTTAAGTTATCGAGAGATGGCGATACCTTACAATTTTAACCAAAAATGTAAAAGTAACGTTGTTTTGGACATGTATTTCATCAGAAAAGGTGTAAAGTTTTCTTAAACATATTTTATTATTTTATACTTCACATATTTTTTCTGTTTCTGAAAGCTTACAATTTACTGACCATTTTACCGCATTGTAGCGGTGTTTTTACAATAGTGTGCGTAAAAATGAAGTTCCACTTGACGTTCACAAGATTGTAATGTCAATTTTACGTTTCAGAAGTAAATATATATATATATATATATATATATATATATATATATATATAAATATAATATATATATATATATATATATATATATATATATATATATATATATATATATATATTAAATAAGACATTTTTCTTTAAAACTTGTGTAAATAAACGTACGAATTAATTCAACGTTTCGGGAACGTCCTTTGTTCCTTTGTCAAGAATTTATTTTGACAATTACAGAAATTGACATAAGGTAACTATTTTAACAAGTACAGAATATGAAACAAGGTAACTAATTTAAATTTAATCTGGATGGTGTGTTTGACTTCGGGTAGTGGGTCTAGTACATGATGTAGAAGGTGCAGAAGTGGGGACGTCAGGAATAGTTGCAGCATTAGTATTTGAAATTTCTGGAAGATTTGGAGTTGGTTGAAATTTCGAATCAACTTGTTTAATGATATTCTTCCAAATTTGTGGCATTCTAGAAGTGTCATCTCGTTTATTGAGGGCGTTTGGTCTTCTTTCAATTTCAACTGCTTCTCTAATAATTCTTTCTTGTAAGGTATATAGAGGTGCAATTAGACGGATATTGTTGGTGTTAATTTGGTGTCCTGTATCTAAATGATGTGCAGCTAAAGACGATGATGGATTGTGCTGCTTAATTGCTAGTTGGTGTTCATCGGCTCTCGCATATAATATTCTGTTAGTTTGTCAGATATAAGTTCTTCGACAGTTATTGCACGGTATGTCATACACTCCTTGGTTTTCATTAGGAATTTTGTCTTTGGGGTTTCTTAAAAGTTGGGACAAAGTTGACTGTGGTTTGAATACCGGTCTGAAGTAGTTTTTGGGAAATTTCTTTGCGATTCTGTCTGTAATTCCTTTTATGTAAGGTAGAATAACAGGAATCTTGCGTTCATTGTTTGACAAGTTATTATTTCTTGGTCTTCTTACTTCGTTGGTAATTTTCAATATTTCTTGATTTTTGTATCCATTTTGAACTAGTATTTTATTAATAGTCTTCATCTCTTCCGTTTTAGAATTTTGGTCAGATAAGTGGTAAGAGCGGTATATCAAGGATTTCATAACGCTACGTAATTGACCAGGATGGTGATGCGAGAGAGAGTTCAAGTATCTATTCGTATGAGTTGGTTTTCGATAAACTTTGTGTGTAAATTTACCATTAGGAAGTCTTGTTATTAGGGTGTCCAAAAAAGGTAGTGAATTATTTTCTTCAACTTCCATAGTAAATTTGATGTTGTCGTGGATGTTGTTAATATGTCCTAGAAAATGGTTCAAGTTTCCTTTTCCATAGGGCCAAACTACAAATGTGTCGTCCACATAACGAAACCAACATTTAGGTTTTAAATCTGCAGAATTTAAAGCAGTGGTTTCAAAATGTTCCATATATACATTCGCAAAAGCTGGAGAGAGTGGTGAGCCCATAGGTGTTCCTTGAATTTTCTTGTAGAATTGTCCTTTGTATGTAAAATAGGTTGAGTGCATGCAGTGGTTTATCAATTTGAGTATATCTTGGTTTATTGAGTGTTTTTCTTCTAGAATTTTCATCGTGTCTTCAATAGGTATTTTGGTGAAAAGTGACGTTATGTCCAAGCTAACTAAAATGTCATTTGGAGCCAATGGTACAATTTTGAGTTTGTATAGAAAATCATAAGAGTTTTTGATGTAGGATACAGCATTTTCACAAATTGGTTGAATAATATTTGCTAGATAACGAGCAAGGTCATGAGTCGGAGAATTGAAAGCACTGACGATAGGGCGTAATGGCCAGTTTTCCTTATGTATTTTTGGGAGTCCGTATATTTTGGGGATTCTTGAGTTCTTCTCTTGAATTAGTCTCTGTTTTGTTTCTTTGTCTAATTTTGTAGAATTAATGATAGATTTTGTTGTTTTTCTATGTAGGTGGTAGGATTGCACTGATTTTTCTTATATTCTGAAGAAGTTAACAGTTCAGACATCTTGTGGTGATAGTCTTTAGAGTTGACAATGACAGTAGCGTTTCCTTTGTCAGCAGTATTATTATTTGGTCGTCATTTTTGATATGGTGTAACGTTTGAGGTCTTGTTTGGTGATATTTTGTTTGGGAAGTTTGCAGTTCTGAAGAATGTGTCTACGTTGAGTCTAATTTCGTCAGCGACCGTAGATTCTGTATCTTTTAAGCGTATTCTACGTTGGTAATGATGTTTTCTACGGAATCCGTTTAGAGTGATGGCAAAATTAAACCCTTTACCTAAAACATTTAGAATATTGTTATTAAGTTCTTTGTCACTGAAATTGTGTACTGTCCTTAACGGTTCTACATTATTTGCCTGCGATGTATGAGACAGACGTTCAAATTTTGTTTTGTCGGTTAGTTTTTATCATCAAGGACGATTCTACAGTAATTTCAATGAGACGATCCACCGTATCGAATATGAAAGGGTGAATTTTGATAGGATGTAAAGTTTGAAGGTGTCATAAAGGGTACGTTGAGATATTCAAGTTTAGCCCTTTCATTGGCAATCGCTTTTCTTAAAAGGGCAAGGCTTGTTTTGAATAAAATCTTATAAGAACCATTAATGTCTGGTCTTGATTTCAATTTAAATCCCTTGGGTATTATTTTATTGTCAATATATATATATATATATATATATATATATATATATATATATATATATTGATGTATTATGAGTGTACAATCAAATAAATGTTATGTAAGAATAAGCATTTGTATAAAATGAGTTTCATACACGCCTGGTGCTAATCTGCACGGTATGTTTAAGTTTTTGAAATAATAAATAAACATAAAAAGACATCCATACAAAGTGATAATAAGTTTCATCACTCTCTCTCTCTGTCTGTCTCTCTCTCTCTCTCTCTCAACAACCCCAATCATTTTTTCTTGTTTCTAAGCATTACATCTATCTGTATTTGGGAAAAATGATCCAGTTCTTCTTTGAAATACTCATAAAAGCGTTGAGGTAATACACGTGAATAGGAAATGTTTTTTTTTTATGATTGTGAACCTGAACAGGCTAAAATTAGGCCTATCGTGCTAAAGCACTCAGAAACAGATGTATATAGATGTTAGTTAATAAATCTTTGTTTATTAGAATTTCATTACAATTTTTTCATATAAATGATATACATGACAGTGGCAAGTGTTTTGTCTATGAAAAAAACACCATGCATTAAGTTTAGGTAAAGTAGGTTGTTCTTCAAACACTTTCTCGATTTCTCTCGTTCTTTAACGTACACCTCATCTGTTGTTGATATGAAATCACTAAGTGTACAAGGGAATAGATGTGGAGAAGTACATCCATATTTCCATAAAGTGGTGGTTGTGAGCTAACCAATTAGCTTGTTTTTGAAATTCACTATCCAAGGTGTGCCATGGAAATTGAGGCTTGAATACATAATGAGCAATTTGCCCTCCATTATATATCGCTAGTTCCTTAGGTGTAAATATATTTCTTGCTGCTTTGAATCCTTGCACATCAATTACAACAATCATCACTTTTCTATATTTGTCTGGTTGTCTTGGTCTGCGCGTTGTATATGCGCTAATGCAATCGTGCAGTATTTCTACATGCTACATTTAAACAAATAGAACTGATTTTCTGGTTAGGTTTACACGCACTATTACAATAGTAAATACGTAAGCGATTTTACAGTGCAACAACAGTGCGTTCACATATATACTTTTTTAGAAAAACATGATGTCGAAGCGAATGATGTGTGATTATAAAATTTCAACTTATACAGAAGGGTAGACTCTACGAGGATACCCGAGCAATATCGAGCATGCATAAAGTCCGACTATACTCACCTTGACCTATGCATGCACAAAGCCAGTTACATGAGCCATTGGTTAAGAATGTTTATTTTGCTATTTCTAAGAACCTTGAAGAGCTTAACATAAGAACTGTAATATGATACTTTCTCAATACCTTGTCAATAAACTTTAACCTTGAAAATTTGTTTGTATTAATTGTAACATGGTACCAACAAATTTTAACCTTGAAGAGCTTAGCCAATATATAAAAACTTGCAGACACCATATTATACGCTACATTTTTTTAGTCTCATCAATAGCAACTCTCTTCATTATGATGTACCTACTCTTCATTTAATCAAAAATAGAAGACATTTTTTACAATAAAAAATATATAATTTATTTCCAAACAATTATACATAGATATACGTTACTTTTTTTTTACAGAATTGTTAAATTAGTTGTCTTTCCTACAGTATTTCTACATGCTACATTTACAAAAATAGAACTGATTTTCTGATTACGTTTACACACACTATTACAATAGTAAATACGTAAGCGATTTTACTGTGCAACAAGAGTGCGTTCACATATATACTTTTTAGAAAAACATGATGTCGAAGCAAATGATATGTGGTTATAAAATTTCAACTTATATGTAATGGTAGACTCCACGACGATACCCGAGTAATACCGGGCAGGCACAAAGTCGTACAATACTCACCTTGACCTATGCATGCACAAAGCCAGTTACATGAGCCATTGGTTAAGAATGCTTATTTCGCTATTTCTAAGAACCTTCAAGAGCTTAACATAAGAACTGTAATATGATACCTTCTCAATACCTTGTCAATAAACTTTAACCTTGAAAATTAGTTTGTATGAATTGTAACATGATACCAATAAATTTTAACCATGAAGAGCTTAGCCAATGTATAAAAACTACCATATTATATGCTAAATTTTTTTAGTCTCATCATTAGCAACTCTCTTCATTATGATGTACCTACTCTTCATTTAATCAAAAATAGAAGACATTTTTTTGCAATAAAAAATATATAATTTATTTCCAAACAATTATACATAGATGTATGTTATTATTTTTTTTTACAGAAATGTTAAATTAGTTGTCTTTCCTACAGTTCCTGCGCTGGTGATGTACACGTTTTTCTCAGCCAGTTATTGTTTAAACTTTTCAATGCGATCTTCTTTTTTGAAGTATTCATAAAATCGTAAGGGAAGTATGCAATTAAAGTTCTCGGTTTCAATGACAATATGTTTACCATACTTCGTGTCGTTAGTATTCATATCAATCACTTTATATTTTGCACCCACCTCCAAGTCTTTTACGTTCGTGAAGGATTTACAGAAAGTGCTATTGCTCAATGCCGATAGATCCATCTTTACTGATTCGAGAACGCTTTTGAATTTTGAGTTGACACCGGAACTGACCTACTATATATTACTGCATCACGATCTTTTATGGTAGAAGGGAGAGTGTTTTTTAAAAATTGCATCAGTAAGCTAATCTGCATCTGATGATGAATAACTGCTACCATCAGGAGATGCTGTCCACTTTTTTATATCGCTCCAGGAATAACATTATTGCTGCTTGCATTTCAACAAATTTACTTGCTCGCAATTGTACTAGGACTAAACCCTCTTAATAAATGAGTCAAATGTAATTTACATATGGTGGGGTTGTGTATGACTTTGGTCTACTTTTAGCATAGACAACAACCTATCATTCTTTTAGTTTCCATAAACTGATTCTATTTGTATATCACTAAGAAATGTGATATGATACCTCTGCAGGTTTATAATCTTTCAGTTTGAGCACTCTATTTTTAGATTTCCATGAATTGTAATATACCATTTGACCTTGGTTTACTTTTTAGCATAGACAACAACAACAACCTGTCATTCTTCTTGTTTCCATATACTGATTCTATTTTTACATTTCTAAGAAATGTAATATGATACTCCTGCAAGACATTATTCTTTGACCTTGAAAACTCTATATTTAGATTTCTAATAGTTGTAATATGATGGCCTAGCAATTTCTATTTTCAGCTTTAAATTTTGATCTAAATGTGTCCTTGATTTGAGTACCACTTACAACACGTTTAAACTTGTTAGATACCCACCTTGTCCTACTTTTAGTTTAGAAAACTCTTTCACCTTCACACAATTTAGTCAACCTAAGTACCATTTGACCTTGATCTACATTTTAGCATACATACATACATACATAACAACCTTTCATTCTACATGTTTCCATGAACTGATTCTATTTTTAGATTTGTAAGAAATGTAATATGATACCCCTGCAGGTCATTATTTCTAAGATTTGTACTATGATCATGATGATGATGATGATGACCTTCCAATTTCTATTTTTAGCTTTAAATTTAGATTTTTTTGTTTGAAAGGCTGAAATTTCTTATAAAATCACCTACTAAGGGTAGCTGCCCCAATTTGGTATATGTGTTAGATACGTTGAAAAGTCGGCAGCGGGTGTTGGGAGGGTTTTAAAATTTATTTTTGGCAAATCCTGGCACGTCTTCGAGAAAAATGATAGTGTTGTTTGAAAGGGCTGCTTAAAAAATATTTCTATCACCTACGTAGCTTTTTCATTACAGGTAGGCTTGATGCATTACTTTCATAATGTTTGTCTATAAAAAGTTTACTAAATCATGCACACACAAAGAAAGCCTTTAATTATAAACTAAGAAGTGTCATACGATGCCCCTACAAGTCAACAATCTTTGGCCTTGACCACTCTTTTTAGAATTCTAACAATTGACATTGCAAATTTCTATTTCCATTTTTAGATTTTGACCTTGACATACACAAACAAAACGTTTGACCGCAGAGTGACATTGTAATGTGAAAAGGATGGTGACATTGAAATCTCTATTTCCAGCGACGGACTCACACACACACACCACACACACACACACACACCCACACACACACACACACACACTCACACACACTCACACACACACACACACACACACACACACACACACACTCACACACACTCACACACACTCAGACACACACACACATACAACACTCAAACACACCCACACACACACACACCACACACACACACACACACACTCAGACACACTCAGACACACTACACACTCACACACACTCACACACACTCACACACACCCACACACACTCACACACACACACACTCACACACACTCACACACACTCACACTCACTCACACACACTCACACACACTCACACAAACTCAAACACGCAGAAACACAGACACACAAACACACAAAACACTAACACACAAATAGACAAACACAAACACACAAACACACAAACACACAAACACAATATCACACAAACACGCAAACACAGAAACACGCAAACACAAACACACAAACACACAAACACACAAACACAAAAACACACAAGCACACAAACACATAAACACTCAGACACACACACACCCACTTCCACACACACAACACACACACACTCACACACACTCACACACACTCACACACACTCACACACACAGACACACACCACCATACACACACACACAAACACAAACACACAATCACACAAATACACAAACACACAAAACACACACACACACACACACAAACACACACATAAACACACACAACAAACACACAAAACAAAAACACCAAACACACCACAACACTACACACTACCCTCCACACACATCACACACACACACACACCAACCCACCACAACTCACACACCTCACTCCACACACAAACACACACACACAAACACACAAACTCCAAACACAACACACACACACAAAACACACAAAACACACACAAAACACAAAACACACAAACACACAAAACACACAATCACCAAACACACAAACAAAACACCCAAACACAAACACAAGCACACAAACAACAGACACTCAAACACACAAACACACAAACACACTCACACACCTCACACCTAACCTACCCTCACACACCACACACATCACAACTCACACACACTCACACACACACAACTCACACACACTCACACACTCACACAACCCACACACAAAACCACCACAACACATCACACACTCACACACTCCACACACCTCACACACACACACACTACACACACCACACACACACACACCACAACACCACACACACAACACACACACACCACACACACCACACATACACACAACACACACACACACACACTCACACAAACACACAACACAAATACAAACACAAACACACACACACAAACACACAAACACACAACACACACAACACACACACACACAACACACACACATAAACACACATACACCACACCACACACAACACACACACACACACACACACACACACAAACACACACACACACACCCACACACACCAAACACACACACACACCACACACCACACCACCACACAACACACCCACAACACACACACACACACACAAACACAACACACAACACAAACACAAACACACAAACACACAAACACAAAACACAAACATCAAAACACAAACACACAAACACACAAACACAAAACACAAAATAAAACACAAACACAACCAACACACAAACACAAAAAAACACCACACTCACCCACCTCACACCCCACACTCACACACAACCAACACACACACACCTCAACACACACACACTCACAACCACACACACCACACACACACAACACACATCACACACCACACACACCACACAACATACAAACACAAACACACATACAACACACAACACACACAACAATAAAAATTACCCATTAAAACAACTTAAAATTAAAAAAAAAAAATAAAACTAAACAAAACCCAAACAAACCCAAAACAACTACAAACAAAAACAAAAAAAACAAACAAAAAATAACCCCACCCAAAAAAAAAAACAAAAAACAACAAAAACAAAAAACAAAAAAAATAAACAAAAAAAAAAAACAAACAAAAAACAAAAAACAAACAAAAAAATTATAAATAAAAAAATTAAAACAAAATTTAAAAAAAACACAAAACAAAAAAAAAAATTAACAAAAATTAAAATTAAAAAATAAAAACATTAACCCTAAAAAACAAAAAAAAAATTAAAAATTAAAAAAATACAAAACCACAAAATAATAAAAAAACAATAACCCAAAAATTAAATAACACCACATAAATAAATTCAAAAAAACACAAAAAAAAAAACAAAACACACAAACCCCAATAAAAAAAATAAAAAAAAAAAAAAATTACCAAAAATTTTATAAAACAAATTTAAAATACAATAAATTTTAAAAAAAAACAAAAAAAAACAATAAACAAAAATTAAACAAAACCAACTTACAAAACACCACAAATAAACACAAACATTTTAACACAAAAAAACAAAAACAAAACCTTACCAAAAACAAAAAAACATAAAACAACAAAAAACAACACAACAACAACACACATCACACACACAACACACATACAACAAATACATCACAACATCAAAACACAAATCACACACAAACTACAAAACATAAAACACAAAACAACACAACAACTACAAAATACACAACACACAAATACAAACACATCTAAAACACAAACACAAACACAAAATCACAGAACACACAAACACAAAAACAACAAAACAAAACAAACAAAAACACAAACACTACAAACAACAAAACACACAAAACATAAACACAAACAACAAACAAACAACATTACAAATAACACACAAAACACACACACATACAAACAACACAACACAAAACACACACACACTAATCAAACACAAACAACACACAAACATATAAACTAACACATAAACACACAACATACACACAACAAACACACACACACAAACACACAAACACACAAACACACACAACACACACACAAACACACATACACACACATACACAAACACACACAACACACATACACACACAAACACAAACACACAAACACACAACACACACACAACACACAAACACACAAACACACAAACACACAAACACAAACACAAACACACAAACACACAAACACATAAACACAAAACACAAACAACAAACAACAAACATACAACAACAAACACAAACACACAAAAACACACAAACACAAAACACACAATAAACACACAACACACTAAACACACACACACACTACACAACACAACAACACACACACACAACACAACACACACACACTACAACACACAAATCACACAACTACACACTTACACACACACACATAACACACATAACACAACAACACACATAACACACACATACACTAACAACACACACAAACACACAACAACACATAAACAAAACACAAAACACAAACACAACACACACACACAACACACAAACATACACAACACCAAACACACACATACACACAAAC
>JARFJB010000603.1:4662500-4675000 GCA_036346205.1 Vesta saturnalis | reverse complement strand
ACAACACACTACACACACACACAACACACACACACAACACACAACATCACACACACACACAACACACAACACACAAACACACAAACACAAACACAAACACACAAACAACAGACACACAAACACACAAACACACACACACAACACACATACACACAAACACACAAACACAAACAAAACACAAACACACAAATACACAAACACACAAACACAAACAACAAACACACAAACACATAAAACACACAAAAACACACAAACACATAACACACACACACAACACACACACACACAAAACACAACACCAACACACACACACACACACACATAACAACACAACACACAAACAACAACAACAAACACACACACACACAAACACACAACACACAACACACAACACACACACACACACACACACACACACACACACACACACACACCACACAAACACACACACAACAAAACACACACACACACACAAACACACACACACACACACACACACACACACACACACACACACACACACACACACACACACACACACACACACACACACACACACACACACACACACACACAACACACACACACACACACACACACACACACACACACACACACACAAACACACACACACACACACACACACACACACACACACACACACACACACACACACACACACACACACACACACACACACACACACACACACACACACACACACACACACACACACACACACACACACACACACACACACACACACACACACACACACACACACACACAAAAACACACACACACACACAACACCACACAACCACCACCAACCACCACCACCACCACCACACACACACACACACACACCAACCAACACACCACACACACACACACACACACACACACACACAGACACACACACACACACACACACACACACACACACACACACACACACACACACACACACACACACACTCACACACACACACGTGTAGAATAATGTGCAACGCTTATGGGAAAGAAATATAAGAAAACAAAAATGCCCAATTGTGTATTGTGTATAACGTATATACATAAATACTATGGAAACTAATACAACCAAATTAACCAACTTATAACTTGAACAAGGACTTTAACTACAAAAACAGAATGAATCAAAAAGAGAAGTGACATACGCAAATTTTCAATCTGCCAGGGATACTTGCCATTTCTTAAGTTTAAATAAACTTCTTATCTATTTCTGCAATGTTTGGCATTTATTCTATGCTTCTCAGGAAAAGATATAGTTATATAGTTACATAAAATAGTAGTTACAGTTACAAACAGGTATAAACACGACAATATCCCTAATTATATATATATATATATATATATATATATATATATATATATATATATATATATATACATTCAGAATGTAGATCCATTAATTTTATGCATTATGTCAACAACTATGCAAATAATAATTATGTTGAATATGAAGTATTAGAAAACCCTATTAATCTGTTATTATGCCCGATACTGAGGAAGCTTAATATACTTGCTGAAATTAAGTGTTATAATTTTTGGGGCAATGAAGCCTCCAGAGCGTTCTTGTCCTTTATGATATAGACCAGCACCTACTAAGGGTATTAGTGGATGAGCCACAACCGGTTGTGCGTCTAAAAATGGTACATTAGCTTGCGCTTCGTTACTTTCGTGATCTGTTTTAGTAAATTCGATGTAATGGTTCGGTCCTGAATAAATGCTTGAAGCTTTTTTAAACTGGGTTGGTATATCTGCTTTGTTTAAATTAATTTGAGCTCTAAAAAAAATTAATTATTAGCTATGGGTAGTTTGAAAATTTTTGTTATCCAAATCGTAATGCGAATGTACTCGAATAAGAAGAATTGTATTTTTTAAAGTGCAGTTACAGCAATTGTTAGTTATATCGAATCGAATGAACTGGCTATTACACATCTAATAACGTACTGATACTTTCCGGGAAATTTTAGAATAAATCACAATAACGCGTTATTTGGTGAGTTGAACACAGTTAAAAACTTGAGTGGCAATTTGTAATAAATGCATTCCGTATTAATATTGACTGGTTCAGTAAATTCCACTTATGCCTTACAGGACTTGAGTACTGAAATTCGATTCTTTAATTGGTTATTATTTAGTAATTTTGTACTCAATATCATAAATGCAAGGAGAATTGTTACATAATTTTAATCTCAACGAACTTTTGCGAGACCTATTAATAATAATAATAATATTTCGAGAACGAATTATACGCAATTAGAGATTTGCATTTCGAAAGATCTCATGAGAGAAAGTACTTTGGATTGATCATTAATTAACTTGAGCCGTTAGGTACTCAAGCTTTCAAAGCATCGTATTTTCTAATATTCCTGAATTATTATTTTTACATAACACCGTTGAATGATAATCTTAAAGATTATCATTCAATGATAATACTAAGTATATCTTATAAACTTTCTGCAATGTACGCAGAAATAGCTTTATTGATTTTAAGTGAGGTACTTAGTTCGTATTAATACATACATACCTAGGCTCAGCCTTGGAATACTTGGCTACATTTACATCTCCACTATGTAATTTTCCAGTTTCATAATCAAATCTTGAGCTGATTATTTCTAAACAATATGACCTGATTCAAATGAAAGGGAAACACCTGAAAATACATACTAAATGTATTGTTCTCAAGTTTGATTGTATACCTATCAGTACTTCGTCGCTGCCTGCAATTATGTCATCTAAATCAATACTTCTGTTCGCCGAGGATAAAGCGCGGTAAAAATGAGTATCATCTAATTGTGTATCACGAACTGGCACCCATCGAACACTGTCTTTTTCGATTTCTCCATAGGGCAAAAGCCTTCCTTCCTGAATTTGAAGATGAATTATTCTGTTGCGTTTGACAAATCGTAATCCTGTTACGATGCTAAGATAAGATCTTTATATGCGACTATAGTAAAAACGATACACTTACTAATTTTGTTCCTTATTGGACATTGCAACATCAGTGCTAAAATAACAATCTAGGTTTGGTCGAGTTTCATCACAAATGGAGATTTCAAGGAATGTGGTGCCTGTTATTGGTTTTTATTAGTTTGTGAAGAAATAGCAATGAATACATTGTATATCATGTAGTACAGACACAACCGTATTGTGAAAGTTGAGTGTGTGTTAAGTTGCATGCTCATAATATATGATGCTCCGGAAGTAGGTATACATCATACGATAAAAGAGACAATAAATAATAATGCTGCATTCCACGTGACGCTTATTGCCCGTACTCCATAATACACAAGATGTCTTAACATCTAGATAAAATACAAATAAATACTAAGTAATTATCTAATAGTTAACATGTTAACGTAATTAAAATACTTAGCTTTTGCGTTCTATAAATGGCGTATTTTACTGTTTATATGGTATATAAATGTACTTATACGTTCGATAACAATTACACTTACCGTAATCAATAATTGGTGCTTAAGAACAAATTTATGAAATATGAAAAGATGAAAACTGTAATTTTTATTGAAACGCATAAATTTATATACCTAAGATATACATAAAAAAGTACACATTTTTATAAAACCCAAAAGGTAAGTGTTTCATTTATATTATAATGGTGAAAGTTTACATTCCCATATAACAAATTTTTCCCATTTCTACTATTTTTCATAATTTCTTCTACTTTAATATTTTCTGACTCAAATTTCCTATTACATCACAAAGTTCCCAAAGTGAAGGAATTATGACATTTTATGCTTGTGATGAGTAATGATTAAATTTTCCATTATCACAAAACAATTTTTATCAAATTTAATCATATTAGGTATATCGCCCAAGAATGTGGTAAACGTTATTTATGCAATGGGTCAAGCATTCACTTCAAGGTGTAGGAGAAAACACAACTAAAAATGTGATCTAAAGTCTAGCTTGTATATCTTGTGTTTGATTCTCCACATCCAATTATTACAAATTAAGATATAAACTTATAACATACACCTTTCTATATTTAGAAAATTTTATATTATTTGAGTAGGTAATAAATAAAGTTTTTCTCCAACCACCTAAAGAAGACGCTATATTGTGACAGTATTTCGTACCAAAAGCAGATTTCGGAATTCTTTGGTGTCTCCATAGCAACTGCACAAAAAGTAATTTGACCACTAAATACCAACTTCGTGTGAATGACGTTCATGAGGATGTCATTACTTCAATAAATACAATTTTAAAATTTTCGAACGTTCATCATCGCAAACGACGTTGTCAGTAATAAATAAGTATTGATATTTAATATAATTTTTATTTTTACTTTCGTTTTAAGCAAGTATAAGTTTATTTATATATTTTGAGCGAATACCTTCTATGAACAGATACCGTAAAGTGAGTATACTTTGCGCCTTCAGGAGATATTTTGCACCACAGATGCAAAAATATTCAAAATTAATTAGTTCCGCCTCTGTGCTTTTGACGCGCGACAAATCAGTTTTGATACGTAGAGGGCACTACTGCCAACCGCTTATGCACAGTTTGGTTTGTTTACGACCACACGGTGCTGCGAAATAACAACTGCAATTGTGGTTAGAAACAGGCAAAATTTTAAACCGGAAAAATTAGTCAGTTTGGCAGAAGTTTTTGTTAACAGAATGGTGAGCAATTTTTTTCTGAGTGCTTGTACGGTATATTAGGCAAATTCAGTAATAAAACTAACCTGGAGTAGATTATAAACATATTATAGTGCAAGTTGTTATTTACTGTACTTTTTCCTCATAAAAGGGGATATACTGCACCTGGTGCACAGTTTAACCAAAACGATTATATTATAAAAAAGTTCTTATTTTGTATTTGGTGCAAAGTATCCCTGTAAAGGGAAATATGAAGAAATATTTAAATCACTCCTTTTTTGCAGTGTCTTTTTAAAAATATGGGTCGGGTGCACAAAAGGAAACTGGGGTCTCGAAGATATTGTGATTATATGACTGAAGCCTTAGAAAGTTGCATGACTGCTATTACTCAGCAAAGCAGCGCTAACTTTCAAGATTCCAGAAGAACGTTAAATAATAAATTAAAGAACAAACATTTCCTTAAGGTCGGATATCCACCCATATTTACGCCAGATGAAGAGGCTTCCATTGTATCTTGTATCCAGATGGTAAGCGTTTTCGGATTTCCAGTGTATGAATTGGAATTAAGATGCATTATAAAAACCTACTTGCAACGGCAGGGAAGAACAGTGAAACGCTTCAAAAATAATATTCCAGGAAGGGAAACGACACCAAGAATTGACAGTAAGATTTGTAAGCAACATTAAACGCAGCCGAGCCGTCATAAATAAAAAACACGGAAGGAATATTTTGAAAATCTTAAGAAAAGTTTAGCTGACATCTCACCTAAAAGAATATGGAACTATGATGAAACAAACCTTACCGATAACCCTGGTTCCAAAAAGGTTTTGACAAAGCGCGGAACTAAGTATCCAGAACGAATCTGCAATTCTTCCAGATCTAGTATTTCCCTAATGATGGCCGGAAATACGGCGGGGGAACTCTTATCCCCATACACCGTGTACAAATCTTCGCATATATGGGATATGTGGACTGAACACGGCCCAAGGGAGCATGCTATAGCAACACGACTTCAGGATGGTTCGAATCTCACACGTTCTCTGATTGGTTTGTATCATTTCTGCTCTCTAATCTGAAGAAGTGTGGCGGAAAAGCTTCGTCATCGGAGACAATTTATCTTCCCACATTAATGTTGAAATTCTCCAATTCTGCAGAGAAATTGATATTGCACTTATATGTCTGCCTGCCAATAGCACTCATCTAGCATAACCACTGATGTGGCTTTTTTCGTCCCAATGAAGAGAGCATGGCGGCAAGTTTTGGCGGATTATAAAACAAGCTCAATTGTTGAAAAAATTTCTGGACAGCTTGTCTGAAGAAAAGAATCATCAGACAATTTAAAAGCGGGTTTTAAAAAATGTGGGATCTATTCTTGAGATATAACGCTTCTCCTTGAAATACTTCCGCCAAGCAATGAAATGAATTCACCTGCAATAATTGAAAACTCTCTTATTGATTATTTGGAAAACCCAGGAACAAGAAGAATCTTCAGGTAGCACCAGGAAAAAGTATCACGCACAAAGAATTGGTGGAAACTTCAGCAAGTCCATGTGTTAACTTTGACGACGAAGAACCGGAAGTTCATCACAGACGAAATAAGGGAAGAGGAGTAGATGAAATTTTTCAGAGCTCTGATGATGACTCGAACATTCTAGAAGAGATTCAGCAGTAGCTAGAAGAAGAAGATGCATTTTCAAAGAAACTGGAAGGTACTAATGCCTTTAATCAAGGTCCCTCTAATGTACAGGGGTTAAAACAACACCAAAGAAAACCAGGTGAATATGTGATATTTTCCTATGAAGATCAGCTCTTTCCCGGACAAATAATTAAGGTAAGCGAAGATGGGGTTGTTATAAATGCGATGGAAAATCCTTAAAAACGCGGAGATGGACTCAGAAGACGAAATTTTCTATTCTTGGAAGGCATGGTGGGAGTGAATTTGTTTTTTAATTTTGTTTTCAAAAAAAAACTTTCAGGTCTCTATGTTTGTTTTTAGAATTACCTTTACAAAATTGCTTGTTTTGTGTTTTTTTCCTGTAAGATATTGTTATACTGAAACTGTTCTTCATATTTATCTGTGGTGCAATGTTTCAATCTGAGAGGGTATACTTAGCCTAGTTGCGTTCTACTTCATGCAAACCGATAAAAATTCTGGTGGTGCAAAATATACCCTGCTTATGGGATACTTTGCACCGATCTTGATGTTTTTGAAAAAAGCAAAAAATTAGCTGACTTTTAAAGAACAATATGCAGATCATAATGCTACAGCAACATACCTCCCATTGCAACTATTGCAAAGTTGATAATAAATTGCATTGCTGTATAAAATACCTAAATATAAAATTCTGTAAAAAAAAATGGAGCAAAGCATACTCACTTTACGGTACCGACATCTGCTGTCGTCGGTGCCACCCATCTATTTTCACAGTATGTTACATAAATAAGGGTTCCCAAAAACATAGCGAACTGCAAATAAATGACTGAAAGACAAAAGATAAAAGGGGCCGGACAAAAAGTTTTATGTTTTATTCGTTCAAAAAATGCATTTTCGGGACTCGGAAGATTGTTGGATTCCCCTCGCGTTGTCCAGCAACTTCCTCGGCCCGAAAACTGATATTTGTTTTTGTCCTAATAAAGCGAATAACTATTGTACTTATAACGAAGAGTGTGTTCTTTGCATCTAGGTACTCTCAAACCACTTATTGTTTGATGTATATATGTTGTTTGAGGAGAAGTGGTGCGTGTCGGACGTATTTTCCTTCAAATATCTAAATATTCATTTATTTGCTAAAAAATGAATAAAGGCGACATGTGCTAAGAAATACTACCACCTGGTAATGATTATGAGGAGTATAAAGGTTAAAGGTTGCGATAAGAAAATGCATTATGTGTGTGTGAATAATTTGTACCTGGGCATCTCATATTATGGTTAATTGGCAATGTAAATTTTGGCAACTGAATGATCTATAATTCTAGATCTATAAATGAATCAATACATTCTTATCTTATATTTTAATATTTTAACATTTAACTGTAAACTCGAAACGAATAAAAATACATATGTTATTAGAAATAGCTACTTGATTAAATTTTAATTCACAAGATAGAATTTCTCCTCTAATAGAACAATTGCCTCTTTTTCATGATCATGCAATAATAATTTTAACAATAATTATAATAATTGTATCTTATATTATAGTTTCAATAATAATACATAAATTTTTTAATCGATATAAATTAGAAGGTTAAACATTGAATTAATTTGAACTATTTCTCCTGCCATACCTTAATCTTTATTGCCATTCCTTCATTGCAATTTTTACACTTAATAGATGAAATTAACTCTCCAGAAATTAAATATAATAAATTGGCCCCCAATGATTTTGATCTTACGAAATATCAGATTTTAAAAGTGCTGAATTTGATTCTTACATAATCGCTGAATTAGAACAAACATTAAATTCTTCTTGTCTTATAGATGTGGCTAATCGTTTATCTGTTCCCTACAATTCAATTACTCGAATCACTGTTTCATCAATTGTACGCGCGTAGTATCTGTCGTTTTCCACCCGAATGCGTTCTCTCATCTTTGTGTACGCAGGTGGCTGAAATTTTCACCCGCGGACTCCGAGCTGGTAGCGTAGTGGTGACACAACCTGCTTAGCATTCGGGAGGTAATAGATTCGATTCCCGTTACCGTCTACCTTGTATGAGGTTTTTCCAGGGGGTTTTCCTCATACACATGTATCGACATGGTCACTGCGTATATGCACACCATGTGCGGCTACTTAGGGGAATGCTGGGGTAGTATCTTCCCCCTCAGAATTCTAACTCCGTTCCTTCCGATCCTATCCTGACAACACCCATCCTTAATCCCACCATTCATATATACGTAATGTATGTATGTCTGCTGGGAATCCGTGATTGTGGCTGAAAGAGCTCGGAAAGCTCGAGCAGCCCGCCCTCCCCTCCGTGAGGGAATGAAATACGTGGTCTTTTTCTTTTCCTACCCGCGGAGCTATCCTTGTCACGCTTACATTCAGTTCACTTCATTGGAATGTAGTTAATATGTAATACTGAAAAAATTGCAAAAAAAAGAAATTAACTTGTGGGAAGTGTTTAATTTCGTAATTTGTATGTAGTGGTAATAATAACTCTCATTTTGAGGTTTAATGCTACCATACTAACATTTACGACAGTACCAACTTAAACATTTTAATAAGTAACATTTTTAACCTCAATATCTGACTTTACTAATTAGTAATTAGCATTTAAAACTTTAAATGTTGGCAAACTATATTTTTGGAAGCATTCAACTTTTGACGTGCAATAAGTAACATTCTTAACCTCAGTGCCTGACTTTACCAAATGTCAATCAAAAATCTAAACGTTGCCAAACTATATTTTGGAAGCATTGACCTTTTTGACGTGCAATGTTACCAAAATAATATTAACGTAAATGCCAATTTGTACACTTAAGTAGGTAACATTATTAACCTAAATGTCGGCTTTAACAATTGTCATTAAGAATTTTATCTGTTGCCAAATTAAATTTTCAATTACTGTCTTTTTGACATGCCAAAATAATATTTATAAAATTAAAAATGCTATGAAAGTTGAAATGTTATCAAATTACATATTGCAAAGTATTCAATTATTCTAAAATTAAATGTCATATTGACATACAAAACTAGCAAAATAATATTTATGAAAGAAACATTTAATGAAAGTTTAAACGTCGCCAAATTACATATTGGAAAGTATTCAACAATTGTAAAATAGAATGTCTGTTTGACATGCAATGCTACCAAAATAATATTTTCTGCAAGTACAGTCTGATAAGTAATAACTAAATTAAGTGGTTGACCCTCAAAATGTCATTCAGACCTTTAAGGATAACCAACTTCAATTTTTTAAAATACTCAAATATTTGATACATTTAACTAAACTGTATGTTCAAATTTTTGGAGATGTTCCTATATTCTATCACAGATATACACACATGTGTGTATATCTGTGATTCTATAGACAAAGACATAGTAGTTTAAATTATAAATTTATAAGAATAAAAAATAATATCATTATAATTGTTTTGTACTTGGATTAAATAAATATGTTTATTAATTGTGAAAGTACTTTATAGATAGATTATGTTTGTCAAAAATAACAAATGTAACATTCATACTGAAAACGTAAGGTTCTCTTCGATATTTTTCAATCAGTGGTAACGTTGACAGTAGCGCAAATGCGAATGCTACAGTTCCAATGAAATTAAGAAATTGAGAATTTAATATGCAACATGAAACATTTCCTTTATTATAAATAAAAATTTGTTTAAAAAATAACATAATTACAATTAAAATCAGATACTTGAAATATAATAAAAAGAAAAATTAGTTAAAAACTTATCAGAAACAAATGTGCATGTTTATACAGAAATTGAAATAAGTAATGAAAACGAATAAACATTTTTACATTGCAGTCATTTTAAGGTAATTTTTATAATGCTTACATAATTCTGTTAATCAAAAGAACTACATAATTATACTAAAAAGCATGTTTGTTATTGGCCAAAATGGTTATTCTAAATTTTGGGATTTTTAATAATTATTAATTCGACGCACGTAAATGCCAACCTAAAAATGTAGAGCATCAAAAAGTGAATTTATCTTTTTATATTTAATAATAAACTATTTCAAATTAAAAATTATATTTAAAAACTTACTTCAAATTTAACTGTTTATATAATGAAATATCATCTTGCTAAATTATAGTAGATTATAATAAAAAGAATGTAAATTATAAAAACATTCTAAATTAATAAATATTCAACTAATTTGGTGAGCAAACTTAAAAAGTATTTATTGATCACATGAATTTCTACGGGATTTGAGCGAAAACAACTAAGGGTGTATTATATATATATATATATATATATATATATATATATATATATATATATATATATATATATATATATGATATATGTATATATATATATATATAGCGATTATTGGGAAGGGGCTGAGGTTAGATGGGTCAAATTTGGTTAAAACCCAAAATGTTTGTAAAAGGTATAAAAATGAGTTTAAGAGTAGTTTGGATCGATTTGCGGCGATCACGTTTTTTGCTCATTGTATAGCTCGGTTTTAATTTAGGATCAGTTTTAAAGTTGTATTGTGTTTCAGACTCACAGTAGAACACGTCTAACCTGACTTTGTACATTAGCTCCATTCCAAGATCGAGTTTTGGGGCAAAAAAGTCGACTTGCGTTTTTTGACGGATTCTTTATCTAGGTGTCCCAGAGAACTTATATTTAAAATTTCAGAACTCAGATGCGCGAGATAAGGAAGACGGCTCTATATCTTGAAAAGTGGAGGGGATACAAAAAAGTTGAAATCCCGTTTCAGCATTTGATGTCGATATACATTGGTGCAAAATTTCGAAAAAATTTGTCGGTAAATAACGAAGTTATTAAAGATGCGTGAAGACGACTTTCCTCAGAATCGATGCGCGTCATATGTGTGTGTTCCATCTCCTCGTGGTGGTGCGACGGAATTGATCCAACAATTTTCTCAAAGTAACTTTACTCGGTTGTCTCCGGTCTGGAAATCTTTCACGATATACTCTTGACGCCAATAAACAGTTTTTGGTGCATTCACCAAGTATCCAAATCATGTCAGCCATTTCACGCGGGAAAATTGTTCACCATTCATCTCGTAGCTACTTTTCACTTCAACTATATTGAAACAGAGAAATAAATTGAACAAATAACTGGGCGAAAAAAAATACAGGATGTTTCATTTGAGTTAAGGAAGAAAATGACGCATCCGAGCTTTGAGCCACCCTGTATGCAAACCCCAAGTAGCTACATGAATAATGGTGGGTAACGATACTAGACAACATTCTGAAAAACAACTGGCCAACAGATAATTCATTTCTACAGAGTGTATTGTTCTACAGGGCATTGAAATGAGTACAATTTCAACACAAAACAATCCATATCTTTCCAAATATCCTGTATAATGTACTCAATCCCGACATTAAAAAAATCGAAAAAATGTGGGCTTTCTGAATTTGAAATAATATACAGGGGTTCTCATTAAAAAAAACATGTTATATTCATATCTGAATTTTGGAACATCCTGTATAGTTCAAAATAATTTTAAACAATGCACTGTTACTTTCTGTACCCTTTTTTTGAGAACTTTTTTGATATCTATGATACTAAAGGAGTTACCAAACTTTGCATCTATGTATATATATATATATATATATATATATATATATATATATATTATAGGTACTGACGCGTCTTTTCGACAGTGGAATAAGAAGGGAAATCAGATCTGCAGCCGGCTGCACTATAATGATCTACACTTTCATTATTTTTAATGCATCCATTTTCATTTGTAAAGCTTTTACGAAGTGAACCTAGCAATTAATGTTTATGTTTCTGTTTTACAACTTAATGTATATTAATTAATCAATAATATAGAGTCTAAGCTTGAACTCAAATACGTACAACAATAGTAACAAATAATAATCGAACCAGTACGATTTTAGTAACGTGTGTAAAGCAAACTAAAGTAAACTAACAGCGCAAATACTAATGGAACCACTTATTCTCTCCTACGGCAGCGCGGGGTATATAAAACAATCATAAATACGTATTTGTAACAGTAGTATAAAAATTCAAAATATGCCGGATGTGATTCCTAAAAAATGTACAGCTTAAGATTAAAGTAAGCGATCAGTTCCTGCTTAATGTTATATACCTGATACCTGCTATAAACCCTCTTTCTCTAACAAAACACAAACAGAACCATTGTCACAAGATTTCGTATTATT
>JARFJB010000603.1:4555000-4647500 GCA_036346205.1 Vesta saturnalis | reverse complement strand
GAAATGTGATTGTTTTTAATCATTAACTGGCATTTATGCATATGTGAACTAACATTTGTTTTGTTAGTAAAGAGTTATAATGAAAAATACAATGACCTTCCTTTGTATAAAGAAGATTTAAATTGCTTTTTTGCAAAGCATGGCCTTTTCGAAAAAATACATAATTATCGAGATTTAGCCCTAAAACCAAAAAAATTGCCAAATTTGGACATTTCAAACCTCGTATTCATGTTCAGCGTCCCGAAAAAACATAAATTTCGGCTCTTTTTATTCCTAAATTGACTATCCTTGGACTTAAAAGAGCAAACAATGACACCTATATAAATCGAAGCATAGAAATGGAGTTAACAATGTACTATGCCCAATGTTTCGGTCAATTAAATAAAATTTTTATATAAAAGGTTAAGAAAATCAATTTAGTTCGTTTTAATGTATGCAGATCTCTAGACAAAGAAACGGATTGTTTTTATATAAATGAATGGTTTTTATTGTGGTAGGCGTTAGAATGTGTTTACATTGTTTTAAATCAATACCACAATCTCGCATTTAATTGTTAAAAAATGCACCTTAACAATTAAGCTTTTTAAATTCACATTCTCCATTCGTATTTTGATAACCTGCTAGTTATATGCAATGTATAGATTTAAGATGGAGATAGGAACTTTAATGTTGCTTAAATAACATTTAAAACATAAAACGCTTTCAATTATATGTAAATATCAAATCTAATTCTTAACTTTAGTATACTATCAAAACGAATAGTAATAATGTATGTAACAGTAAGAGAGATTTAGATAATTTTCCAACAATTTATAACTCCTTTTTCTAAAATGCACAGTAGTTTATTTCTAATTAATGTCGTCACTGATGAAGTTAACAAACGTTAACGAAATATTTGTAAAGATTAACAAAAAGTATATTATTAATCATTGTTTAATTTGACTTACACCAATAAAACACTAATTATTATGTGTGTGTGTATATATATATATATATATATATATATATATATATATATCATATCATGTCATATATATCCTAAATCAAATTCCAAAAAAATGAGAAAGACAATAACCTAATTCTAATATTATTAAGAACGTAGGTAAATAAAATACTATTTCAATCGATGTCAGATTTTTTTGATTCCCTGCTGATTGTATAGTAATTAAACGGTGCATAAATAAATTCATTCAATCTGGAATTCTGATAAACATGTAGTTGGCTCACAAATTCAAACCAGTTTCAGTTTTTTATAAATTAAAAGTTAAGTACTACCGCGTTCAATATAAAGCGAAATTGAAACGGTACGCTCGGTGACGTAGTTGGCGACCTTAAATACTCAACGTTCATTGGCTGCGAGTTACTGGGCAACCTAACTAATCTACTAACCTTGGCCAAGATGCCGCCAAAACAAAAATGGCCGATAATCCACGACCACAAAATGGCCTACAAGCCACGCCCACAAAATGGTCGCCAGTCACGTGGCTCCCACCTCCTCCCGCCACCATCCCCTTATTCCCACCCTGACTCCTCCCCCACTCTTTCCCCCACCAGTTATGATGTCATAATCTATTCTCCTCCCATTCTTCTCTTGTATTTATGTATATTAATCTCTATCTAACATGAAGTTTTAAACGTCATTCTGACATACATTATTGTTTTTGCTTTTACAATGTTGCCGGTTTTCGTTAGGAAACAAGAGTTTGCATAGTTATCCAAACAAACATTAATATTTAAAACTATTTTATTTTTTTAGGTTAGCATCTAGAGGTCTATTAAAGTTTGTCAGACAAACTTTTAAACGTCTGTTTAACATAGATTGTTGTTTTTGTTTTCACAATGTTGCATTTTGGTAATGAACTTATTATAAAAGAGGTTGCATAATTACCTTAAGGAAAATGTTATGAAAATGTTTCATTTCTTTTAATTTCCATTTTGTAGGTTGAAAGGTCGTGTGGTGTTCCACACCAGATATTTTTAAAATGCATACGACAAAACTACGTAAACCGACGATTTTTGTATTGAGTTCAAAACAATAAAGTGAAAATACCAGACGAAGGAAAGAACGGCAAGTTTCGAATTTAAAGGGAATTAATATCATTTAATATTATAAATTTGAACTACACTAAGTTGCATAGCGTTTGGGATTTTTTTCTCATAATAAATAATTATGCTTTCATATTTTGCTCACAATCTGATAGTACTTCACGTGTGCTTGATTTATTTGGAAAACCTCTAACAAATTTTTATTAGAGAAAAAGAGTAACTATTTGACATGATCCCGTAATATTTTTATGCTATGGTACGCACACTAATTTTACTAATAAAATTCAATTCACTCGTTATTATACTGTTCAATCTCTTATCATATGTTTATTTCATAGAACGTTAGTAATTAATGGATCTTACAATTTTAATAAAAATGTCTTATCATAATAAGCTGTTTTCAATTAGAGTTGTAGAAAACCGTGTGATTGATACATTCAGACAGTCACGACCTATTACTAATGTTAAAAGCACAATAACTGCTTTAATAATTGATAATGCTTGTAATTATCACAGTTAACTATGCGGATAATTAAACACTTGGTTATTCTATGAAGAAATTAGGTATAATGTAGCTAAACTTTATTGCATCGTTGATTCTAATTGTTTCTTATTGTTATATACAGGGTGCTCAGTAAAGACTGGGTCATACGTTAACTGGAGATTATTTGCGTTAAAATTATTCAAACCATTCTTTTAACCACAAAGTTAATGCATAGTTAATATTTTAACATTAACATAATTGAAAAAATTAGTGAACCAGAATTTTTAATCAAAAATAAAAATGAGTTAATAAATATATTTCTTAATAATGAATATCCTAAACCACTATTAAATAAAGTTATTTTCAGTTATCAGCTCAATTTTCAAAAACCAGAATCAAGCATTAGATATATGAAAGAATATTTGAATGTTGTAGAAAGATTTTCATGTTGAAAGCATTCAGTTTGGTAGAAAAATAATGTTTTGAGGAAATTGTTACTAAAACGGCACTGGTAGAAGACTACCGTTTGGCCACTGGTCTTTTGCTGCTATGTACAAAAAAATTCGGATAAAAGAAATGGTTGTAGACATATGATTGACCAAGATTATGATATATTGATATTGTATTAATGTGAAGTAAGGAATATGTAAGCATATTCTTGTTTGTAGGAATTTGGTAATATTGTGCAATAATGGAAAATTGAATGTCCTGGAATGAAGTTGTTAGAATGTGATGCAGGTTGTTGAATTGTGCGGAAATAGAGATCGCCCCATCTGAAATTTTCATAAAAAGTTGAGTTATGGTCTGGATAATGTACAGAGTGAATATAATTATAAGTAATGATTTTTTCGGAGAGTTGAGAGTGAATTTACAACGAAATTCAAGATGAGTACGTTTTCTTTCGCATCTTATGCGGCTTGTGCCACTTTCAGAGTACCGACGCGGCAAAGCAACGAACTAAATAAACAATCGTGATAGGTGAATTTTGATATGGTGGATAGAAGGTATATAAGGGAGAATTTATTAAGGGATAGATAGTGAGAATTGTTCGGTTAGAGTTTAAGTAAAGATCGCGCTCGCGGCGTTTTTGAAGGTCAGTCATTTTATTTGTGAAATTTTAGTTCAGCAGCACATATATAAACGACAACAACCCATAAGGGGATAAATCATATAGACATTCAAAAAAAGTGTGAATTGAAAGAGGTAACAGTATTTTCCTTTCAAAAAGGTTACAAAGTGCGAAAAAAGGTTTAAAAGTAACACGGTAAATATTTTGTTGGCAGTGTTCAGTAAGCGCGTGATCTAATAATAAAAAGAGAGCCTGAAGTAACCTTTGAAGTAACCGAATTACCTGTTTGTTAATATAAATAAGAAATTGGTGGGTCATCATTGACATTGAATGAAGTACATGTGTACAATCGTTAGTAACATAAATCGGTTGTATAAAGGCAACTAAGAATTTTAATATTTATGTGGAAACAGTTATTGTGATAAATGTTTACGTTGAAGGACACAAATTAAAGCAAAGGACCCACGCGGGTGAACGATAGAGAACTGTGCTCGCGAGTGTACAGCCTAATGCATTATCGAATACGGCTGTCTTCGGCGTTTTGTACCAGTGTGGGTGCAATTTTAAAAAGTAGTACTGAAGCAGACCATATGGACTTCACTACAATCGGATAGAGGATTAAGTAACGTAAATTGTAAGACACTTTTAGGTTTGGTTTAACAAACAAAGTACGATTATCTTTTTTCATCTTTGCTTGTTATTACAAGAAGAAGGGTAATCGAACTTTATCTATTTTGATGTACAACGTGATCAATCTCAAGTGTGCTGTAGTGATATGACAAAAATCCTAGTTGTTAATATTGTTGTGTTTTGCAGATGGCTGCTTTGGATTTTCAGTGTGGTTTTAGTCGTTTTAGTTTATGTCAGTTTATGTGATATTATACCTTGGTTTTTCACCTTTGCATTTTCTTGAGTTATTTACAAACTGTCTATATCAAGACAAATTATATATTCTGAATTTCAAATTGTGATATCGAATGTAATCGTCATGCCGTTTTCAATCGAACACGACGCATACTGCGCAGGCTACAATTAATTATTTACGAGACTTCTTTGAAGATAGAATCATTAGTGTAAATCGTTGGCCACCGAATTCACCAGACTTGACACCGTTATACTTTTTTCTTTTTGGTTATTTAAAAAACAAAGTGTTCAGCAGAAGATTGCATACTCTTCAAGAATTGCGAGATGCTATAACTCACGAAGTTAATAATATTGGTGCCGAAATGTTAAAGAGTGTATTTGCGAATATGCAACGTAGGGTGAATTTATGTTTACAATTTAATGGCGGTCATTTTGAACGTATGCTGTAAAGCAAAGTGTGATAACCAATGTGTACCAAAGGAGTTAAAAAAAATTTGTAAAAGACATTGTCATTCCATAAACTGTAAATTTTATTTAATTATAATGAAATTATAACATTTAAATACTTAAGATTCATTATTTTGTAATGATGTAATCCAATCATTAAATAATATTTTATCTATTTTGTTGTATTTTATAGGGATGCAGACTAATCAAATACAAAATAGTCATTATTTAAATTAAGACAATATTTTATAATATGTATAAGTTAATGACCTTCATACAGATTTGAAACTGATCATAGTTTTTACTCGAACCATGCTCTAGAGTAGCTAGAGCAATACAGCTTTTTACCAATCTATCAGTAGTACCAACTTAAATATTTTGATCACGTGGTATACACTTGAGATTGATCACTCGTTATTTAGTATAATATAAGATTTTTTTGGGGGAATTTTTAATCTATAAGAATTGATTTTTGTGGTGTTTCTTTGAAGTCACATGTTTGTACATATTTACAATATGTCAATATATATATATATATATATATATATATATATATATATATATATATATATATATATATATATATATCCATTATATAAGTTACTTTTGTTGTTTATTTGTGTCAGCTGAGACAAAATTTTAGTTTTAACCTGTGTAAATTCACCTAACGGATTACACCTATTGATAATAATAAAACGATAAATACCATTTACAAAATTCCTTGTAACAACTGCAGTAAAATTTATATTGGAACTTCTTCACAATCTTTAAAGAAACATAAATCTGACGTAAAATTAAAACCTAAAAGTACCGCTTTGGCTATACACTCAATTGAAAACATTATTCTAGTGCTGATGAAGCAGAAATTTTAGCTATAGAAAACAATTATGAAAAAGGTTACTCTTAGAAATGATGTGTATAAATGTTAATAGTAATAATGCATGTAACAGTGAGAGAGATTTAGATAATTTTCCAACATTTTATAACTCCTTTTTACAAAATTCATAGTAGGTTTATTTCTAATTAATGTCAATCATTGATGAAGTTTTCAGACGTTAACGAAATATTTGTAAAGATTAACAAAAAGTATAATGTTAACAATTTTTAATTTGACTTACTCCATTAAAATATTAATAATTATTATATATATATATATATATATATATATATATATTCAAAGTTGTTAATCTGATATTAGTTAAAAACAATAAAAAGATTTAGTGGTAGCAGCCAAGGTTGTGGCTAGTTTAAAATAAAGAAAAGATCCTTTGTTCAAAGGAAGTTGGTAAATTTATTACCTTTGTCAACCAATCTACAAGAAGTTATGCGTTGATAATATATAAATTAAGATAAGATAATAACTTACGATCGTGGATACAGTTTAAAACATTGAAGCAGCATTGAAAGAAGATATTTCAATTTAAATTTGAATTAGATGTCAAAATCAATTTTGGACTTTGACAAAAAAATTAAAATTATTGTCATAGTTATAGGAAAAACAAAGAAAATGGTTATGAAATCAATGTATAAGTAGATTAATATGTTGAATGTGATTGTGTGATAAGTGTAAAAGTGTTATGAATAGGATCATCTAAGATTATTTGAATGTCTATTATTACATAGGACTTTTATTTTTATGTGGACATTCTGGAGATTAATACCAAATAGACCTATTCGTGATAACTCTTTACACTAAACAAAATGGTAAAATCCACACAAAATAAATCCCCTTCTGCCACTAAGGGTTAATCCGTTAATGGTTCATCCTATGATTTCTGTGTTTATCTAGATAAAGTATGTTAGAATAAATTATGTTTAAATTTTGAGTGTCACTTCTCTTATTCAGTACATAGTCTGTGCAGCGTATATGGGCCATTTCTAAAAACTTTCTTTTGAATAAATTTGATTCAGAGGTCAAGACTTGCACTTTGTCGAAATCAGGGCTGTGTCCAGTGGAATGTACGTGTTGTGACAAAGCACAAGCATCTTTTCTGACTCTTATGTCACTGCGGTGTGATGTAAGTCATATCTAAGATTCCTTGAAGTCATGCCGATATATGATTGGTTACAATTACTATCATTAGGGCCTAAATTCTGTTTACCAGCTAGTAGACAAGATATTTCAATTAAACATCTCTTAGCTGAAATCGAATTTGCCATTAATCACATTCAGGATGAGGATAAACGTAACATTCTTAGTTTACAAATTTCTAATGTCATTACCAATTTCTTGAATGATAATCATATTACATTCAATGAATTTAATCATTGGTATAAACTAACTAAAAGTTTTTATCAGGTCACCCAAATATTATTGTCACAAATGCAGACAAGGGAATGTAACAGTTATCATGTATAAAGAACAATATAATGAACTTTGCAATCAATTATTACTTAATGATACAATCCATTACAAGCAAATTCCCAAGAATTTAACAACACATATTCAGAATAAATCCAATAAGTTAGTTTCAAGTCTAAAAGAAAAAAGAGAAATTACTAATGAACTAGCCAAATCCTTAATGTGCTATAGTGGTGTAGCTCCTAAGTTCTATGGGTTACCAAAATACACAAACCTATATTGTCAATGAGACCAATTATTTCTTGTATTGAGGCTCCTAACATAAAAATTACAAAGTTTGTAACCAAGATTTTCACAGAGGCTTACAATTTTAATAACGATTACTATGTCACAGATTCATTTGAATTCGCAGAATTCATCAACAATTTCAAACTTCCTCTCAACTTTAAGCTGATTAGTCTGGATGTTGAATCTCTTTTTACTAACATACCTATTAATTTAGTACTTAAAACTATTCACAACCACTGGGCTAATTTAGAACAACATTGTTCGCTTACCAAAGATAATTTTATTAAATTAACAGAATTTATTTTTGACTCCACCTTTTTCTCATACAACGGTCAATTTTTTAAACAAATAGCAGGAACGCCCATGGGTTCCAAATTAAGCCCCATCGTGGCTCAATACGTCATGGATGACTTACTTGATACCTGCATCCCTAAACTAAGTTTTGAGCTTCCATTTTTAAAAAAATATGTTGACGACATCATATGTGCTGTTCCGCAGATCACTATGATGAAATCCTTGAAGTCTTCAACAGGTATAACGACCAACTTAATTTTACAATCGAAAAAGAAACTGATAACAGTGTACCTTTTCTGGACACTCTGTTAATCCGAGATGACTCTAATGTCATAATCCTAGACTGGTTCAGGAAACCGACGAGTTCAGGAAAGTACCTCAATTATTATTCAGATCACACATATAAAATGAAAGTCAATTTAGTTCTGGGTTTAAAAACAGGATCACAAAATATCCCATCCATCATTAAGACAAAAAAACTTAGATTTACTGTTTATATTACTCAAAGACAATTCGTATCCTGAATCTATGTTAAAGAAACTGCTATACTCTACTCCTAACATTGAAGACCAACACAATATCAGCAATAATAGTCTTCTTTTACGTAACAATGAACCATTGGATGACGAAGAGGTGGAAACTGAAATAAAAAAGTACAGTTCAATATCTTACATTAGTACTCTTACTCCTAAAATTAATAAAATTCTCAAACTAGATAAGAACATCATCATAGCCCCAAAAAACGTTAAAAGAGTTAACAATCTATTCAGTCAGCTTAAGGATAAGACCGCCATTTTAGATAAAACAAATGTTATATATAAGATCCCTTGTAGTAATTGTAACCAATCATATATCGGCATGACTTCAAGGAATCTTAGATATAGACTTACATCACACCGCAGTGACATAAGAGTCAGAAAAGATGCTTGTGCTTTGTCACAACACGTACATTCCACTGGACACAGCCCTGATTTCGACAAAGTGCAAGTCTTGACCTCTGAATCAAATTTATTCAAAAGAAAGTTTTTAGAAATGGCCCATATACGCTGTACAGACTATGTACTGAATAAGAGAAGTGACACTCAAAATTTAAACATAATTTATTCTAACATACTTTATCTAGATAAACACAGAAATCATAGGATCAACCATTAACGGATTAACCCTTAGTGGCAGAAGGATTTATTTTTGTGGATTTTACCATTTTGTTTAGTGTAAAAGAGTTATCACGAATAGGTCTATTTGGTATTAATCTCCAGAATGTCCCATAAAAATAAAAGTCCTATGTAATAATAGACATTCAAATAATCTTAGATGATCCTATTCATAACACTTTTACACTTATCACACAATCACATTCAACATATTAATCTACTTATACATTGATTTCATAACCATTTTCTTTGTTTTTCCTATAACTATGACAATAATTTTAATTTTTTTGTCAAAGTCCAAAATTGATTTTGACATCTAATTCAAATTTAAATTGAAATATCTTCTTTCAATGCTGCTTCAATGTTTTTAACTGTATCCACGATCGTAAGTTATTATCTTATCTTAATTTATATGTATTATCAACGCATAACTTCTTGTAGATTGGTTGACAAAGGTAATAAATTTACTGAAAGCTTCCCTTTGAACAAAGGATCTTTTCTTTATTTTAAACTAGCCCCACAACCTTGGCTGCTACCCACTAAATCTTTCTTATTATATATATATATATATATATATATATATATATATATATATATATATATATATATATATATATATATATATTTGTAGGTGTATATAAATACTTTAGGATGTTGATATTTGGTGATGTTATCAACGTGGAAGCTCTTACTTAAAAATTTTGATTACTGGTGTCTTCGTTGGATGTTCCTTGATTTATTTCTTCATTACTCGGATTCTCCAACTGTATATTATTACTTTGTACTCTACCATTTTGATTGTCGACAATCTCTTGTATGGCCTTCTCCTTTCCTGTCGTGTCGTATCCCTTCTATTTTCTCTTCCTTGCTCATTCTGATTATTACCATTATTTCTATTATAGTTATTGTTATCATTATTTCTATTAAAATTGTTGTTACCATTATTTCTATTATAATTATTGTTACCATTATTAAATCTTCGGTAACTGTGATCGAACCTATCCCTATTTCCATTGTATCCCTCTCGATTTTGTTGTTGATGAAATTGTGGTCTCTTATTCCTATTACTCTCCGTATTTTGATGGTCATCACTCCATCTTATTCGGTTTCTTGATGTTTGATTATATTCAAACGCCTCATACCTTCTTAAAAATTGTAGCATGCCATTCATGTTCGTTATATGTTGTACGATGATACTCCCTGCTAAATTGTGCTCTAGTTGTTGACTGAGGTATCTCACCATTGCCGCTTCACCAATAACCGGAGTAAAATATCGAGCAATTTGATATTTTCTCATAATATAAATTTCTACTTGTTCCTAAATTTTTATTGTATTTTGCTCTAGTGAACTCTTCTTTAATCATTTTTTTTTTTTTTTTTTTTTTTTTTTTTTTTTTTTTTTTTTTTTTTTTTTTTTTTTTTTTTTTTTTTTTTTTTTTTTTTTTTTTTTTTTTTTTTTTTTTTTTTTTTTTTTTTTTTTTTTTTTTTTTTTTTTTTTTTTTTTTTTTTTTTTTTTTTTTTTTTTTTTTTTTTTTTTTTTTTTTTTTTTTTTTTTTTTTTTTTTTTTTTTTTTTTTTTTTTTTTTTTTTTTTTTTTTTTTTTTTTTTTTTTTTTTTTTTTTTTTTTTTTTTTTTTTTTTTTTTTTTTTTTTTTTTTTTTTTTTTTTTTTTTTTTTTTTTTTTTTTTTTTTTTTTTTTTTTTTTTTTTTTTTTTTTTTTTTTTTTTTTTTTTTTTTTTTTTTTTTTTTTTTTTTTTTTTTTTTTTTTTTTTTTTTTTTTTTTTTTTTAAAAAAAAAAAAAAAAAAAAAAAAAAAAAAAAAAAAAAAAAAAAAAAAAAAAAAAAAAAAAAAAAAAAAAAAAAAAAAAAAAAAAAAAAAAAAAAAAAAAAAAAAAAAAAAAAAAAAAAAAAAAAAAAAAAAAAAAAAAAAAAAAAAAAAAAAAAAAAAAAAAAAAAAAAAAAAAAAAAAAAAAAAAAAAAAAAAAAAAAAAAAAAAAAAAAAAAAAAAAAAAAAAAAAAAAATAGAATTGTAAATTATAAATTGCATCGATAAATGTGCAACTCCCTGTACATAACAAAAATTCTTCAAATGTATAATTGAGCATGCGCTATGAATACGCTTTCATGTGACCTTTCATTAAAAGTAAAACGAAAATACGCCATATACACGTAAGTACAAATATGTTTAAATTTAGTAAATATTCTAATAATCATTTAATTTTAGCTGACTTAATGTTCCCTTTGGACATGCATACAAGTTGTCGCACATCCTGTTTATTACAAAATATGGAAATTATGAACACACTAATGAAAATATCAATGTCAACAATAACATGTATAAAGTAATAACACTCACATAAGATGGCTTCCTTATGTTCTTCACATCTGATGTAGCTGACCGTAGAAAACAGCTCCTTCGAAATCCAAATCTGCTTCATGAACATCCAAATTTGCTTCTATTATAATGCTTATACGTTTACGTAAGTTTTACTAATATTTCTTCGGTAACTGATAAATCTTTATTTTCAGGATCATCACTTTTTATTATTTTAATTTCAAAATAATTTTTGAAATGCATGAGTAGTTAGAAGGTTATTTAAATTAAACACGCTTCCAATAAATAAAATGTATAATAATAGAAACACGAAGAAAACACAATTAACAATATCCATAACAAACGTAAACACAAACAAACTTAAAAAAAACAATGTCGAATCTCCGGAAATATTTACAACTCGCTGTCGATAACAACCGAATTTTTATTTACAAAAGGTAAACTAACCTTAATTTATTATATACCGACAAATGAATATCACTTGTTTTTAACACTGCCGATACTAAAACCGCACTTTACTTTTATCGAAAGTGACGTTATTTTGTTTAAAATAATTTTAAGAAAAAATTTGGCAACATCTTTGTTAGCAATTTGTTGTAACAGAGAAAAACTGAGAGAGCTACTAATCCTTCAGCACTTCTATTTACATGCAAAGCGTTGGAAACCAAAATTTTTCGATTGTTATCAATAACTACACCAAACTTTCCTCAATTCTGATTGGCTAATGCTTTTCTTAAATTACAATTTAATTTCAAAAGCTCATAACTTTTGACCCGTTAAACCTATCTTAAAACTAACAACATTTTCGGAATCCTCACAATTTTTACTATAAATTAAGTTCTTACATGAAGTAAATCGTCCAATTATTAACCAAGTTGATTTTTACATTGATTTATTGATTTTAAACTAATTTTATGCATTTTTCAGGCTTGGAATTGATTTCCACATGAATAAGGGATGCTACTACATATAATTACACATCTTTTAAATGCCTACAATCAATTTGAAAGGAAAATTATTTGAAATTTTCATACACCCTTAAAAACTAAATTTGGTAATATAGTCACTAATATAGTGAATTGTGTCTTGAAATTGAGGCTACTTTACTAATTTTACCTCATAATGTCATCGCAGTTAGTGTGGGATATCTGAGGAGTGTATAACATAACATAACATTCACGCCATTCCCTAGCGGGGTTGGCATAACAATCTCTGCCTCGTTATTTACAAATCTTTTTCCATGCATCCAAAAGATTCATACGTTGTTTCTGACATGCCCCTTTATATTTAAAACTCCTTACCTCCTTTCTTTACCCACATAAACCTGCTTTGTTAACCTGGCGTTGTTCATTCTTTTGATGTGACCAAACCAATATAGTACACTACTTTTATACCTATCTATCGTCTTCTTTTCTTCGCCACACTCCTTCATTGTACATCTATTCTTCACCTTATCCTTTCTCGTTTTACCACATGCGCTTCTCAGGAATCTCATACACACGACATTTATTTTACTTTTGAACATTTTATGATATATCCAAGTCTCATTGGCGGGATAAACACACCATTATGGATTGCTCGTGTCAGAGCTATGCTGATAATTTCGTTTTTCATTATCATCCATACACTTCCAACCATTTTCCTTCCAGCATCGATCCGTCGTTCAATCTCGCCATCTATTGTACCATCTGCAGTGAACATTCTGCCCAAATATACCAACTCGTCCACTTGTTCCACAATTTCATCATGAAGGGTAAATACCATACTCTCCTTTTCAAGTTCCAGATTGAACACCACAACCTTTGTTTTGTTTACGTTTACCATTAGGTCCATTATCTCACAGACAATATAAAACTTCTTAAGAGCAGTTTGTAGCTCATCCGCATTCTCGCTTAATAAGCCAGTGTCATCTGCATACAGCAGTACTCGTTTGCATCACCAACCATTACACCATTTGTATTACAAGCTTGCCTACCGCATTTATTCATGTATGGTAAGGAATAACCACGGTGATATCACACAGCCTTGTCGCACTCCTTACTCAATAGTAAAGTTTTCACTCACACCTCCTCTGACCCTAACACCTACCCAGCTACCGTTATATACTGCCCTTATTACGTTTATTAGAAATATACTTATGCCATATTCATTTAATATTTCCTACTTGACCAGGTACTGTGAGCAAACTTATTCCTCTGTAGTTAACACATGTATCTATGCATACATTGAACAACCACGGTGACACCACACAGCCTTGTCGCACTCCTTGCTCAACATTAAAGTATTCAGTCGCAAGTCCTCTTACCCTGACCTATGCCCGACTACCGTTATATACTGCCGTTATTTCGTTTATTAGACGTATACTTACGCTATATTCAATTAATATTTCTCCCAACTTGTCCTTATTCACTCGGTTATATGCTTTCTCTAATCCACACATCCTGTGCCGGGCATGAACCCACCCTGCCCATCTCAAGTCTTAGTTTGGATACTTTCACGTACTCTACCGACCAGTACTGCTTCAAATACTTTACCAGGTACACTGAGCAGACTTACTCCTCTATCGTTTTTGCAATCACTATTGTTCCCCTTACACTTATATAGTGGTACAATGATCGCGCTCTTACGATCACTCGGCATTTTTCTACACCTAAGGCATACTTTGAATAATTCACACAATCTTCACATAAGCTGCACCTAAATACTTTAGCATTTCACCGGTGACTTCATCCCCTTTCCTCTATCTCAATTAACCCAATATCCTCTTCAGCTTCCCTCAAAATCATTCTCCCTTTTCTCCCCTTCCACAACGATCACTTCCCCTTTACATATTCTCACTGCCTCCTTTGCTTCTTTATTTCTTAATCTGTACACATCATACAATCGCTTTTTCTCAGTATAATTTTTTTCTTACATACTGCCTTTTTACCGATTCATTTTTTCTGTCTATCTATGTCGCTCTTCTACTTATCCGCACGCAATTAACAACACAGTCTTTCAGGCTTATCCATGCACTTTCAACGTCATTACCTATTATTTGTTCGTTCCGCACTGCATATTTTATTCTCGCATCATTATCTGCCAGTTTATCTACTCAGATTCTGGACGTTTGTACTACGTTTGCTTTCCTGGTCGAGAACTATTTTTGCCATAAACACACTCTCGATACAACTACAAAGTGGTCCGACCTACACTCCGATCCGAGTATTACTTCTGTATCTCTCGCCAGGTTTTTAAGTCATTCATCATACATTATCAAGTCAATAGTAGATATACTAGGCTGATTCTGATCCACTTTTGTCACTAGATTAGTCACCAGATTTGGAAAGACACCAGAAAAGTCACTGGATTTCAAGGTTGGTAACATTGCCTGCTTCAAGGTCACCGCTTCAATTCCACGTGGCAGGAAAGGTTGGTAACACTGTTGAGTCTCTTCAAGGTCCCCACTACAAGGTCACTCTCAGAGCCAAGGTTCTCATCGTACACACACTTCGCTTCAAGGGCGCTCACATTGCTTATCTTCAAGGTCATCCATTCTCGCACGCGTTTCCCGCTTCAAGGTCGAAACGGCCAAGTACATGGTTTTTCAAGGTCAAGGTCATCATGCACATTGCCTGCATCAAAGCATATTCCGCAAGGTGCTTGAAGTAACTATATCTGAAAAATGCACTAGAAAAGTTACTAGATTGGTTTTCAAGGTCATTGACGCACCCGTACAGATTGCGGACGTCAAGGTCAACGGTTTTCAAGGTTATCGTACACATTACTTCCATATACTACTCAAGGTCATCACATTTTCTACCTAAAAACTACAAGGTTTTTCAAGACCACGTTCCTGCATCAGTCTTCAAGGCCAGGAAATGGTCAAGGTCACCAATCAATCTTCTGGCTAGGTGTTAATTTGACAGAAATTTTCAAGGGCACGCCCCCATCAATTCCAGGAAGTTCATTAACCTCTGTCTCAAACTCCGAGGTGTTATTACAATTATCAAGGTCAGGGGTATTAAATAGAGTTTTTAGGGTATGGGGGATTCCACTTTTTACGGTCAAGGTCACCAATTCTTGCCTGAGCCAAGTTAGTTATTACAGTTATTCTCAAGGTCACCCGCCGGGGTATCGTATTACAGGTTATTGTCTGCTAATAGTCGAAGCGCATTGACCTTTTCAAGGTGATCGGTTTCAAGGTCACGCCCCCTCAGCAATGTTCATTGACCTCTGTGGTTCAGGTCAAAAATGGCTTTGCGTAGGATATTTCAAGCAGCTCAAGGTCAAAGGTTATACAAAGTTTTTGTATTTACTAAATTGTAATAAAAGGGTTATGATTACGTGGCCTCATACTACTATCCTAAACCAACCGGATCCGGTTCCCAAAGACAGATAGCCGTTTTCCAAAACAGGGGAGCCGTTTCCCAAAACAGATAGCTGTTTCGCAATACAGATAGCCGTTTCCCTCCATTCCAAGGTTACACTTCTGGGAAAAGAACTAAGGCAATTCATTGTTCTGGCCGAGTTAGGGTCATAATTCCTAAAAATAGATTGTTATCTAGCTACCCCCCCACCATTTCAGGCTCAATTCTGAGAAATGAACTTTCAAGAACAAAGGCGACGCTTCAAAGTCTATGCTTACATAGTTAGTCATAATTTCTAAAAATAGATTGTTAACTAGATACGCCCACCTTTTTCAGGCTCAATTCTGAGAAATCAATTTTCAAGAACAAAGGTGATCCATTGTTCAAGCCGGCGCTTCAAGGTCATCTAACAAATAAAATATTTTTTATAAAACTTGTAATTTATTAACCACAGTATTTATCTATATACAAATAAAAAATCGATTTAAGTCAATATACATATTACGGGAAGTTTGATGCACTGTCACTTATCATTTTGTAATACCTTTGTTGGATCATATCTATTTTATTTATTATTTGTTTCTCACATTCAATTTCCTTCAACTGATTTTCGTTTAATGTGGTCCACGATAAATCATCATCTTTCCTAATAGGTATTTTCATCACTTCATTATAATGTTTACTAGCCATACATTCAGCTTTCCTTAAAGCTTTCATATCAGGAACTGAGATCTTTTTATTTTGAGACATTGTTCGATACTTATTATAAACCTACGTCTCTTAAACTTATATGCAAGAACACAAATTAAAATCTTTTAATTATACAGTTCCGTAAACTTAATAAACAAATTTCAAAGTCAATTCCGAGAAATATGTTTTCAAGGTTAAAGGTGATTCGAACTTATCCAACCTTACCCGATCTTATCTCTATGTAAGTAGATAAAGAACAGTCCCACGTCAGTCGATACATTGCAATCCTTGCAACAACAAATTACCTAAAGTGAAGAGCAAGTATTATTACATAATCAGAAAGATATATCTCTTTCATGAAGGTAATGGAAGGCACCAAAATTAAGTTTAGATTTATTGACTCTTTCAGATTTATGAGTAGTAGTATTGAAAAGTTGTCTGACTATTTGGAGGATAGGAAAAAAATGATTACCCGCGCTAATTGCAACAATGATGAGGAATTTTCTCTAGTAGTTCGCAAAGGTTTGTTTCCTTATGAGTATATTGATACGTGGGATAAATTAAGCGAGACCACGCTCCCACCCAAAGAAGCATTTTCAGTCATCTTAATTATGACGGAATCAGTGATGAGAGTTTTGCGCATGCGGTTAACGTTTGGAACAAATTTAGTATTAAATCGTTAGGGGAATACTCGGATTTGTATCTAAAAACAGACGTTCTACTTTTAGCAGATATTTTCGAGAACTTTCGGCAAACTTGTTTAATTACTTACGAGCTTGACCCTCTGCACTATTATACAGCTCCCGGTTTAGCATTTGATGCTATGCTTAAAATTACACAAGTAAAGTTAGAACTATGTCCAGACATTGATATGTTAATGTTCATTGAAGGAGGGATTAGAGGTGGTGTAGCACAATGTTCAAATCGGTATGCTAAAGCTAACAATAAGTACATGGAGGAAAACTTCTATTCCACCTCCGAAAGTGTATATTTAACGTACTACGAAGTAAATAATTTATATGGAGCCGCCATGTCAGAATTTCTACCATTTGGCGATTTTTCCTTTGTTGATGAAGCTAATTTTGAAACTTTAGATTTAATAAACCATCCCGATGATTCGGAAATTGGTTATATAGTCTAGTATGACTTAGACTATCCTATAGAATTACATAAGAGTCACAGTGATCTACCGCTGGCACCCGAACATATAGTTCCACCCACATCTGATTCCAAAATGAAAAAATTACTGCTTACATTGTATCCAAAACGTAATTGTGTAATTCATTACAGAAATTTGAAAGTATATTTAAAATATGGATTGAAGTTGGTAAAAGTACACCGTATATTACTTTTTAAACAGTCCCCGTGGTTAAAAAAATATATAGATTTAAATACAGCCATGCGTCAGCAATCTCAAAATGAATTCTATAAAAATTTCTATAAATGAATGATTAATAGTGTTTTTGGGAAGCTGATGGAAAATGTACGTAAACATAAGGATATACGGTTAGTAACGAAATGGAAGAGTCGCTATGGTGCTCGTGCTTACATAGCAAAACCAAATTTTCATAGTTGTACAATATTTGTCAATGATATGCTTATCATTCAAATGAATAAGCTTGAAGTATATTTGAATAAACCTATATATCCGGGATTCAGTGTTTTAGACGTTTCAAAAACTCTTTTGTATAATTTTCATTACGATTACACGCTACCCAAGTTCCATAATAATGCTAAGCTCTTGTACACGCATACGGATAGCCTCATATACGCCTTTTCGGTTCCCGATATCTATGAATGTATTAAAGAGGATATTGATAAATTCGATACATCTGATTATAGTCCCGACAATATCTTTGGACTCCCATCAGTAAATAAAAAAGTCCCCGGCTTAAATAAAGTCATAATTAATCCTTATGACGACAAACGCTTAGGAAATTTCGATTTTACTGATACTAGACCTTGGGGGTACAACTTTCAGTAAACAATGAGCAGTCTTCAAGACAACTTGGGGGAAGAACTGCAGTACAGTAGTGATCAAATCTACAGAAAGCACCTGAAGCGTTCATTGAGCTCTCCCTGAAAGCTATATATTTATACTGAATATATTGTAACATATTGTTATTCCTGATGAGTGTTTTAACTGTGTGCTATAAACTCAAAGTGTGCAAATGAAGTTATTATTAAGACATTGTTTGATAGAAAAATTAGCTTAGACAATACTGTTAAAAGTTTTACGAGATTGTGTACCGATAAAGGTTCGTTAACCTCTAAAGATCTAGATAGGATTTTAGATGATATGAATTTACTTAGCGACATACCCCTTAAAATGTACATATACAAGTTATTGTGGGGTGATTCATTGTGTACTTCGACAAATGTTAGCGTACACAATATTGTTTATAAAAACACTTTCTCTATTATAAGTGAATGTATCGAGACAGCAGCATATTATGCTAATTACAAGTGCCTCACTATTTTAATTGAAGTATTGTTAGAACAAAACATTACATATAAGTTTCAACCGTGGGAAAATGAGGAACACCACAAAATTTACTGCTGGATTTTGGAAAACATTGAGAAAGGTGATTCCTGCTTGGGATGGACATGTGGACCAGATTCGGGAATATGGCCGTTTAGTAATTTAAACGATTATAGAAAAACTTTAGGTTTACTATATAAGATGATGTAATATTTAAAAAAATGTAATTATAATTTTTTATGTGGTTTTAATTCATCTAAAGGTTACAATGCCTATAGCTATATTATAAAACTAAATCGTCTTTATTGATCCACGATCGTTCATCCAATCCCCACCACTTTACGAATAACTTATTATTCTTGGAGCGAAGCACTTTTTCCACAAGGTACACATCAGGATACTTTGTTTTCTGTAATTCATGTTCATAAAACCCTCCCAGTACAGGTGATCCTTTCATGTCCTCCAACATGTAGGTGGTTGGATTAGTAATGCAAACTTTCACAATCTTGAATAGTTCACTTGACCAATTGGGGTGTATCCTTTAGCGAAAATACTTTTAAACTTACTGATTCGTACTGTCACCCACACAGTAACGATTCCTATCAACTATTTTTATGTGTAAGCCTCTAGCTTTGTATGATTACCGACATCTTCGGGCTTCATTCCTGTAGTTCTATGCTTACGATTGTTATAATCCATCGTTACGGTGTCAATTGTATCAATCCATTTATATTTACCCTGTAGGCTGAATGACTTGCAGACTTAACGGTCCTGATCACTCGTTCCGCAATTGCTGCCTTCTTTGTGCTATAGGTGGAGTAATGATTGACCCCATAACGCTGCATTAGTTTAGTGAAATGTTCATTGTAGAATTCTTTTCCTGCATCTGTCTCCAAATTGGAAGGTTTCCGCCCCGTTTTGAAGATTGTCTGCATGGCCTTGACAACTTCTAAGCCCGTTTTTGTTTTTAATCCTTTGGTCCACAAGTCAATAACTACTAAAATATACTTGTAGCCCTTATTTTGTTTGGCATATGTGTTAAATTCGGCCAAATCTGCTTGCCAGAGGTCATTATATCCCTTAATTATTGTGCGCCTTCGTTTAAAATTTTTTCTTGCGGGTTTGTGCAATTCATTGACGAGTTGTAATTTGGACATGGTACTAATTTATCCACAATTTCTTTAAGTTGATGTAGTTTACCCTCCAACACTAGATAAGCATTAAAGTTTCCTTTAACAGCTTTCTGAACTGGTTGCAGACAAAAATCAAGGTATCCTTTACTTATAGCATCACCATCTTCTTCCGGATCCGCCAACTGTGTCAAACGGTTTCCATCCAAATTCAACCTTGTCGATAAATAGTATTGCATGGTGACATCTTGAAGATCTATGGGGTTGGCAACATTGCTGAGTCTCTTACTCTCGATATCGAATTGATTATCATCAATAAGTTGAAACTGAGGGGTTAATTTCTTAAATTGATAATGGGCATGTGACCATCCAAATTTATCAAGGGGCATTTTAGTTATGATATGTCGACATCAATGCATTCTGATTTATATTGTTCAGAAATCTAGTGTTTGGTCTATCAATGTATCCATCTTCATACAATTCCACTACAATTGATATTATATCATTTACGACACCTGTGTTTCCAGCCAATTTTTCCGCCCACAATACTTCTAGATCACGAATTAGTTCATGTACGTCATTCCAATACTTATATTCAATCGGTCTGTTTGTTAATTCCTTAAAAAACATAGCTCCACCTCCCTGAGTTGAGGGTGATGACAGCAAGGGTTTGATTATTTGTGTATACTTTTTGCTGCGGCTTCCTCGAATCTGTCCACTTACATCATAATCTCGCCTTGCAACATTCGTAGCTACTAAAATACGTTTATAATTCTTTCTATCGTTTGAACTTACTAGATTTAAATCGGGTTCATTCATAATAAGCAGATCATATAAACCTGGAGTCCCTTTATACGTGACACCATTGATGATCATATCCTTTCCTTTAATTGTGATGGGGGTATTACCAATTGTCCATTTGTCTGTTTTGGCGTCGTAGTGGACTCCATAGGTGTGATCAATAGCACCTTCAAGATCCCTCATAATACGTTCAACATATATCCGAGGTAATTCGTGGTACTGCTCGAGAAATTCTTCAGATATGGGTTCATTACAGGAATCACCTGCGATACTAAGAGGTTCTTCTTCCTCGGCAGCAATCTCTCCTACGACAGATGTTTCTAGGAAAGGTGGTGTACGAGGAGGAGGATATATTTGAAAAAACGGAAGCTGGGCTAGGGGGCTTGTCTTTCCTGCTAATGAGGGTGAAAGGAAGCGTGGCGGGCTAGTAGTAGCATGCTTTCTTCGAAATATGAATAAAGGTGGGTTTTTGAGTTTAACGGACTCCTTTGTTTTTTTATCAGGGTCCATTTTATTCACTATTTCCGTTAGAGGTTCTATTAGAGGTTTATAAGTACTTTCAAATGTTCTTTCATTATCAATGCGGGCAGTTTTAAGACTGTTGTATTTCTGTTGTATTATTTTACGAGCCTGAATAATTTTTCGCTTTAATATCATCTCCTTATTATCCATTGTAGCAAAATTGGCTGTTAATACCTAAATGGTTGAGTAACTACTAAACCACTGAAATCAAGTTAAGGTATTATATATTCATCAAACCTTTTCCTATAGCGACCATTATTGACTTCAGCATCCTTATTTATGACTATGAACCCAAACGGATCTATCCAGCACTGTGAACACATATCACGAAGCAATGTCATGCTTATGGTGGGGCTTATATGATCCTCATACACATGTTTTAGGTTTAACTCATCTTGCTCAAATAATATAATTAGATTCGCATTGTCACGAATTAATTGCTTTGGAATTTTACTGTAAGTTTGCCCCAAATAGAAACAATCGATATCGTTATGCCTACCCAGAGAAAAATATGCCCTTATGTTATTTTGCTTTTCACAGGCGATATCATCAAAGATAAAGATAGAGTTTGCTTTTGCACAATTCGGCTCAATCACATCTTGATTATCGCTGAACGTAAAGTAACCTATATCCTTTATCGGAAGTAGGATTTCCTGTAAAAGTTTGTACTTGTTTTGATTTAATGACTTGGAGTATACGTATACATGTTTAAATTTCAAACCATTTTTCTCTGTAAGCAAACTAATCATTGCGTTTGTTTTGCCGCAGTTGGAGGAGCCACATATAATGCCGCGTATACTATTAGGAAGTAAATCGCCATGTTTTGAAGTACCAGACTTTTCATCAAAGTCATGATTTTGAATTGGTAGTTTTTGTTTCTGCGCAACTACTTTCATCTTTGATGGATGAAATGAAACTAAACGAATAATTACAACATTTTTATTTATATAATACAGATTATAATTTTTTCACTTCTCCGGTGAGTGGGTTGTACTGCACAATAGTATCGTGGAGAATAAGACCATAGGCAACGATTCCATTATCGAAAGGTGTTAGTGATTCCATTTCCAATTTGATGTCTACTGTTGAGTTTTTTAAGGATTCATTCTGTTTAGAACAGTCCATTACAAATACTGGACATGACTTGAATTCGGTGTAGTTGAATAACGCATCTGTATTATCTTCATCATAGTAGTCACATCGGAAGTTCAAAAAATTGCGATAGGCAGGTATGTATTGGTTAGCACTGAAGTTCAAATGCATTGCTTCATAGGGATAATACTCGGAATTCAGATGTACTTTAAGGTTCCTGATGTTAATGTGATCAAAATTTCCGGCTCTTGCAGACTTTCTGTACCTTTTACCTTGTTGGAATGCAATAATTATCCAGCGCGGTTTTTCCAGTTGCGTTGACGTTTTTATTGGCCATATATCAGAGGTTGCTTGTTTTAAAGCAGGTAATTCATATAACTCCCATTGACGAAATGGAACAGTAATAATAGAATTCTTATTTATTCCTTCAAACAAGTCCAGTTTCGCGGCATCACTAAGGGTTAAGTGTGGTACTTTCCATTGAATTTTATTTAGGGTTATTTCCGCATCAACGTCACCATAGTAGCAGTTTGTATCGCTTCTAGATCGAATTAAAATCAACTCTTGACGCATATTCACGATAACTTGACGATAATCCTCCATTATTCCAAATATGTGGTTCAATGGTATGCATACTGTAAAGGATTTTTCTCCATTTCCCGCATCGAATTCTACTTGTAATGGTTCCTCATTCTTTGGTGACCACCCCAAATGGCTTAATGCTTTGCTCTTGCTTGTCGTATAAGAAATATATCCTTTAAGTGTAGATGTTACGCCGGGATTTCGGCAAACGTCCACTCTTTGACCGCCTAACTCATAACGAATCTCTTCGAAAAGGAAGTTGGGGAAATTATTGGTTAAGTTGCATGATTTTCCTTCATCTTCTTTCTTCAGCTTACCTTCTATGTACAGAAAACTATCTTAAGTAGCTGTAATTAGATCCTGACTTTGAATTAAAATGCGTATTTCTTCGGAAGGTCCATACTTAGAAGAGCCATACGGAAGATAGGTGTGAATATCTGATTTAATTATAGCATCCTCAAAATGTACGTTTTGAAAGATGTTTAATGATTCAGTCATTGTGTAGATGCAATGAGGGTTGATGAGTAATTAAAGATTTACTAAAGGGATGCTGTCTTTTATATGAATTTCTTTTCAAACCTATAAATTAATTGTTATTAATTATGCCTTTTACAGTTTGTTTATTTCATATTTTTAAGAAGGCACTATACTTTCATTGTTATACAAAGAAAATCCCTTGTTCACATTAGCACACTTATGAATGCAAACCTATTGTTATTTATAGCGAAACTCTTCCTCATAACACATTTTCATTAATTATTATATTACTAATTATGCAATGTTGTTTTGGCAGGTTTTAAAGTTATTAAAAATAATTTTTAAGAATGCAGATGCATTGTGTGTTTTATACAAAGAAAGTCTTTATTAGCTTGAATTTTTTTATACATTCCTACAAATTTTTAAGAATGCAAATGCGTTATTAACAAAGAAAACCCATTGTTCAATTAAACATTAACTTTTTCCGCATTACATATTTTAGATGAATACATATGCACTCAGCTTCACGTGTGTAAGCGGGACATATCATTGTGTAAAAGAGATAGACATTAAACAAGTGAACTTCATTCAACAAATTTAACATTTCTTAGAGATACATTAATTCTATTAAAATGTACGCTTTGAAACACGTTTAATAGTTTGGTCACTTAGAACTTTCAATCCAATTGATGTTAAAAAGTATTTCTCTGCAGATGTTAACTGCAATGAAGGTTGATTGGGTCTTTTGTATGAAGATGTCCTGTGATTAATTCGCAGACCCATGTTCTTTTAGTTCTAAGCGTACCGTGAATGGTTCACTTTCACCAAAGTCTATTAACTCACCCTTTTGATTTGTCAATTTGATTGTTATATTACTGATTATGTCTGTGTTTATTTCTAAATATTGAGTGTTGGTTGGAACTTTATCCAAACGATAGCCCGAGGGCACGGAAACGTCAATTTCGTATATTACCTTTGCAGGTTTACCGTTTCGATAAGATCCCTTTATAATGTTGCACTCCACATGCAGATTAGTGTGTTTAATTATTTGGATGTCTAACGCAGATGTGTGGAGAACGTTCGCTTTTAGTATTCTAGGCTCAAACCCGAGCATGCGGCCAATGCTACTCTCTTTAGTAAAATCGATCTCAAATGAACTGTTTATCTCACACTTAAGCGTATTGTTGTTTGCCCTAATGAAAAATTTTTCTGTGGGTATCTTTGATTTCAAGTAAGCACTAATTTCATCTAACTCATAGGCACCGTGTGGAATATTAATCACTCGCAAATGAGATGAATTTGTTCTAAAATAAAATCTATCGTTGCCCGTATAAATGTTTCTAATGCTGTTGCACCCGTAAAATCCCACCAATCCAACAACGTATTTCTTCTCCAAATCTAGCTCTATCGGTGGGTAGAAGTTGCAGCTAGCTATGTTACCAACACCTTCTAAACTGAATGTTATTGACGTAACTGAGAAAATTTAAGGTTATGTCGATTATTTATATAGAAATTGTAGACAAATAATGCTATTAAATTCCTGATCTTGATTGTAATTATAATAAATTTTACATCCCCGAAAGTAGTTAATCGCTTCAACTGGTGGTCGAAGATTACCGAAACTATCGTAATACCATACCTTTTCACTACGCTTTTTGTAGCAAACCCAATGTGTACCCAGTCCGCTTAGAGTATCTAAGTTGATGATTCCAGATTCATTTTTCTGTGGTAATTTAGGCAGGCTATCCCTCATAAAAATACCCCTAAAGTATGGTACATTTTTTGTGTATTTCTTTAAATCAATATCTGTTAACGCTCTTTCGGGTAATCTACTCAGTTTTTTGGAAACGGTTTTAAGTATAATGCACCACCAGATTTGTATGGTTTTAGATAAAATGCGCCACCAGCAATTGATTCCATCATACGATTATGGCGCGATGTCTCTTCTTGCAATTTTTTGGTATTTTTTGCATCATTGACTGCTTTGGCAATTCCCGATGCGCCACCAGCTAAAGCACCGATTGCTGATAATCCTGCGAATAACGGAATAAGAAATGGTAAAACACCTCCTTGTTTGGGTAAGGGAATTACTCTAGGAACTTTAATGTTTTTCTTTCCCCCCAACCTTTTTACTACACGTTTTGCCGTTGATAGTGCTGACTTTATTGTGTCGGTGAAATCTCCGTTAGCTTTCATTTCTTTAGCTATTGTTTTCCGTACATGCAATAAACTTTCACCATTCTTCTTTTTGGACCGACGTTTAAACCCCATCCAAAATTTTCTCTTTGCCTTCATGGTGGTACCGACTGCTAAAGCTGCAGCTCGTTCACCTAATGTTGCGTCTGCCGATTTAAAGCGTTCCCAAGCTTTTTCTTCTAAAATTTTATCTGCTCTATGTCGACTTTCTAAATCTTGGTAGTCTCTATAACTGATATCATGCAGTTTGCACTGCGCATCTAATTGATTAATACCGGGGTCACCGCGTGCTAGTCGTTTCTCTAATTTTGTACCGGGACCACAATACTGGTAACCGGGTAAATGCAATTCCACCGGAAGTTTATTAATTAGTGTATTAACTAAACCACCTGCACTCTTCCGCTTCTTACCTATCATTGTTCACCTTGAGGGATAGGGTAGGGTATTTATACCTAAAATCGTGTAAAAACTTTATTTTTAGTAAATGCTATACATTAGATAAGCAGGGCGATAGTACAATATTTCCATTAAGCATACAGTGTTATGTGAATTAATATTATACTTGGCATTTATAACATCATCAATGTCTTTATAAATGTCATCATCACCGAATTCCTTCTCACGAAAACGACGGTAGTCAACCACTTGTCGTATGAATTTCTCATAGAAACACACCAGATTGTAAGATTCAAGAAATTCCAATCTATAGCTTATTATATCCTTCAAATCGAATAGTTCCTCTATGTTATGGGCGTTGAATGTACACGAACAACAGTTGTAGTTTTGTATCATAACCGTTTTCAAAATTCTCTCATATCCTTTAAGCAATTCCCAATTGTAATAGATACCGAGATTGCTAGATAGAGATTCGTAATCTTGCTCATGTATTATATCCTCCTCGGTTACATGTGACCAATCAATTTGGCTTTCAAGTTCTTGGGATCGGACAAATTGTATTTCTACATATTAATACCATCTTAGAAGTTCATTCCATTCCTTCGCATCTAATACCACGCTGTTGCCACATCTCATACGCACTACTGGCGCAAGGTTAAGGTGTTTACTGTATCCAATTTCAATATGCGTATCGTTCGATAGGTTATAGGAAGCACAATCGATTAAGTATTCATTAGCTGCCTGTTTATACACCTCAACAATATGTAGAAATGATGATGACCAGTCAGAATAACCTTCATCTTGTTTCCCTTCATTTTTGCTACTACTACCATCACTATTTTGACAGCATGAACAACAAAATGTTAAATTATTATTCAGATTGTTATTACATAAAGTATCCAGGAGTGATCTTATTGCTTTTTTCATGACTTTACTTGTCCACAACCGCACTACGACTAAACACTACGAAATGAGCATGTTTACATATGGTTGGAGGAATGTGATCCACCAAAGGTATTACAAAATGTTAAGTCCCATGTATATTTAATTAAATCGATTCTTTATCCGAATATTGTGGTAGTTTTATAAAAAATATTTTACTTGTTAGATGACCAGTCTGAACAATGCATCGTCTTTGTTCTTGATTTCTCAGAAGCTATGACTCAGCCAAAACAATGAATCGCCTTTGTTCTTTTACCTTGAAAATTATAAGCATAGACTTTGAACCGTTGACAATGCATCGTCTTTGTTCTTGATTTCTTAGAAACTATGACTCAGCCAAAACAATGGATCGTCTTTGTTCTTTTACCTTGAAAATTGTAAGCATAGACTTTGAACCGTCGGCTTGAGCAATGCATCGCCTTTGTTCTTGATTTCCTAGAATTGAGATAACAATCTATTTTCGACCTAAACAATGGGATGTCTTTTACCTCGAAAATTGTAAGCATAGACTTTGAAGCGTTGACAATGGGCCCCCTTTGTGCTAGATTTCTCAGAATCGAAGTGTGTTTAGATAACAATCTATTTTTAGAAATTATAACTGAACAATGAATCGCCTTTGTTCTTTTGTCTTGAAAATTGTAAGCATAGACTTTGAACCGTTGACAATGTATCGTCTTTGTTCTTGATTTCCTAGAATTGAGATAACAAGTTATTTTCATAACTCTTGATTTCTCAGAATTGAAATGTGGAATCTATTTTCGACCTGAACAATGGATCGTCTTTGTTCTCTCGTATGGGGGAAACGGCTGCGAAACAGCCATCTGATTTGGGAAACGGCTACCTGTTTTTAGCAAACGGGCCCCCTGTTTTAGGAAACGGCTACCTGTTTTTAGGAAACGGGTACCTGTTTTGGGAAACGTCTATCTGTTTAGGGGGCGTGGCGTTGCCTTGTAACATGCATAGACTTGAGACCGAGGTCAATGACCTTGAGGAAGCCTACAATTGACGTGGACAATCATAAATCTAGTAACTTTTCTAGTGACTTTTCTAGTTACTGGCCTTGAAGCGCGTGAGCAAGCCCTTGAAGCGGTGGCCTTGACGAGACTTAGCAGAGTTACAAACCTACAACGTGGCCTTGACCTTGAAGTAGCAGGGTTACCAACAACATGGCCTTGACTTAGCAGGGTTACCAACCTTTCCTGCAACGTGACCTTGAAGCGGTGACCTTGACTTAGCAGGGTTGCCAACATATGGCCTTGAAGCGGTGACCTTGACTTAGCAGGGTTACCAACATTTCCTATGACCTTGAAGTGGTGACCTTGACTTGGCAGGGTTGCCAACATATTGCCTTGAAGCGATGACCTTGACTTAGCAGGGTTACCAACATATGGCCTTGACAGGGTTGCCAACCTAACATATGGCCTTGAAGATGATGACCTAGACTTAGTAGGGTTACAAACCACGTGGACAGAGCAGGGTTACCAACCTAACATATGACCTTGAAGCGGTGACCTTGACTCAGCAGGGTTACCAACCATATGGCCTTGACTTGGCAGGGTTGTTACCCCTTCCTTCAACATGGCCTTGACTTAGCAGGGTTACCAACCTAACACGTGACCTTGACCTCTAGCAGCTACCCCTTGAAATAGGCAATGTTACCGACCTTGAAATATAGTAACTTTTCTGGTGACTTTTCCCAAATCTGGTGACAAATCTAGTGACAAAAATAATTTAGGATCGGCCTAGTATATCTACTTAGGTGCACGTAGGAGCACGTTTTAAAATTATTTTCGAATATGCAGGGTGGTCCATAAAAATTTTACGCATCAAAGTTATGAAAATTTAAATTGCCCCCCCCCCCCCTTTATATGATTACATATTTCGATTCTGTGGACTAAATACCACCTGTTGTCGAGATATTTCATTATTTGTGAGAATGTAGATCGAAATTCAAAAGAACTTTCTGTTTTACGTACTCGGGGAATTTTTTTCAAATGTTTTTCATGGTTTACTGAAAGCATCACAAATTTATACTGGGTGTATAAAAACTCAGTTACTATTTTGACCAACATTAAAGCCAATTGACTTCCTTATTTTAAATGGAACACCCCATATTTATCACCATATTTTTATTCTAATTTTAATTCCCTACAAAACTGTATTAGGGTTCCCTATACCTATCTCTTACAGATTTTTTGTAATTTAGGATTCTATATTCTTGAAAAGCAGGCTTTAGCGGTCTTACTGTCACATAAAATAAACGAATTTATTGAAAAGTCATAGTTCGTGTTAAAGTTAAATCATTTTAGCTAATCAACTTTGAGAATAAGTTTTATTAGGTGGGTACCTACTATTTAAAATGGCTTGCTATTCTCGAATTGAAAAGTGCGACATGATCTTAGTAATTGGGAAATGCAATGATAATTGCTTGCTATCATCTAGGGTTTACGCACAAATGTATCCTGATTGGCGTCATCCCGACAGGCGTTCATTAAAAAAATTATTGCGAAGCACTGGAAGTCTATCATACAAAACACGACAAAAGCAAAGGCCGGTTACGGGTAACGAAGAGAATAATTTTGCCGTTATGTTGAGAAAAGTGAAGGAATCTTTCCTAGAGAGAGTTCGTTTATGTATTGAAAGGAACGGAAATCATTTTGAACATTTGTTGAAACGTTGAAGTTGCTCACTTTTGAAGGCTGTGTTTGTTGAATAAAACAATATTTTTGTTATTTACCCAGTTATTAACGTCTTCCAGTCATTGTTAAGCTGTGTTTGTTCAATAAAACAATGTTTTTGCTATTTACCCAGTTATTAACGTCTTCCAGTCATTGTTAAGCTGTGTTTGTTCAATAAAACAATGTTTTTGCTTAAAAATTATTATTAATTTTATTAAATACATAAATAAAAAGTTTACCTCGAGTAGGATTTGAACCTACGACCTGTACTTTGCTAGAGTACCGCGCTACCAACTGCGCCACCAAGGTTCAAGCCCCAATCGATGTAAATTTTGTCTTTATGTATGTAGAACGGATGTCAATTCTATAATAATTCAATGTTTTTGCTATTTACCCAGTTATTAACGTTAAGGAAAGCCTAGTCAAACGGTTGGATTATCTCAAGCAATAAAAGCTTTTGATCAAAACCTGCTCATAAAAAATCGAGTAAAAAATGACAAAATTAATTATTAAATTAGAAAATTCTAAATTACAAAAAATCTGTAAGAGATAGGTATAGGGAACCCTAATACAGTTTTGTAGGGAATTAAAATTAGAATAAAAATATGATGATAAATACGGAGCGTTCCATTTAAAATAAGGAAGTTAATTGGCTTTAATGTTGGTCAAAATAGTAACTGAGTTTTTATACACCCAGTATAAATTTGTGATAATAACTTCGGTGGATTTTAAAGTTTGATGCTTTCAGTAAACAATGAAAAACATTTGAAAAAAATTCCTTGAGTACGTAAAACAGAGAGTTCTTTTGAATTTCGATCTACATTCTCACAAATAATGAAATATCTCGAATAATAGGTATAGGGACTATAACAGTAAGTGACCTTTATTTAGTCCACAGAATCGAAATATGCCATCATATATAGGGTGTTCCATTTAAATTTTTATAACTTTGATGCGTAAAATTTTTATGGACCACCCTGCATATTCGAAAATAATTTTAAAACGTGCTCCTAATGAACCTACACGATAATTAAAAAAAAGATTTCAAAAATATTTTACCATTTTTCGTATACAAACCGACGGAGCTTAGATGCCTTACCCTGTATAGAGTTTTGAGATTATTTTTCCGCGTTTCGCCTCTAAACCGAGTTTAAACGGTCAACCATGTCCGCTTTATAAAACTCATACTTAAGCCAAGATTTAGCGTAAAACCCCTGTGGTACCACACAAGTTTTCCCGTAAACCGGGTTCAAACTAAAACCTGGTTTAAACTAGCCTTGAACAATCGGCTCTTAAAGTTTTAAACGTCTGTTTAACATAGATTATTGTTTTTGTTGGTTATTTTCGTAATGAACTTATTATAAAAGTGGTTGCATAATTACCCTAAGGAAATGTTATTAAAATGTTTGCATTTCTTTTAATTTCCATTTTGTAGGTTGAAAGGTCGTGTGGTGTTCCACACCAGATATTTCTAAAATGCCATAGTACAAATCTCTGCGTAAATTAACATTTTTTTATTGATTTCAAAAGAATAAAGTGAAAATACCACACGAAGAAGAAAAAGAACGCCAAGTTTGGAATTTAAAAGGAATTTGAACTAAACTAACTTGCATAGCGTTTGGGATTTTTTCTCATAATAAATAATTATGCTTTCATGTTTTGCTCACAATTTGATAGAACTTCCGTGTGCCTGATTTATCTGGCAAACCTCTAACAAATTTTTATTAAAGAAAAAGAGCAACTGTTTGACATGACAGCCCGTAATATTTTTGTGCTGTTACGCACACTAATTTTACTAATAAAATTCGATTCCCTCCTTATTATACTATCATTCTCTTATCATGTGTTTATTTTCATAGAACGTTAGTAATTAATAGATATTACAACTTGAATAAAAATGTATAGCAATAAGCTGTGTTTTCAATTAGAGTTGTAAGAAACCGTGTGATTCAGACCGTCACGACCTATTACTAATGTTAAAAGCCCAATAACTGCTTTAATAATTGATAATGCTTGTAATTATTACAGTTAACTACTCGGATAATTAAACACTTGGTTATTCTATGAAGAAATTAGGTATAATGTAACTAAACTTTATTGCATTGTTGATTCTAAATCTTTCTTATTGGTACAATTAAAACGAGTACATTTATATATATATATATATATATATATATATATATATATATATATATATATATATATATATATATATATAATACATACATATTAATACATATATATATATATATATATAGTGTGTCCGAGATTCAGCATGCATGTATTGCTATATTCGTTAATATTGAAGATAGAATGTCGGTTAAATGGGGAAAGTTTTACAGAATTTTATGGCTATCATCATGGTAAAGTCAGATTTGAAGTAACTTTTTTTGTTTTTGAAATAATTGAAGAAAACAAAAATTGTGCATTTTCTACTACCCCCTGTAGCTCTTTTATTTGAAGTCTGACAACATTTTGATTTGTACATTATTATGACACTTTTAAAAGATAGTTTTAAAAAAAGTACCAAAATTTATCTACAGTCATTTGTTTTTGAAATACATACACTAACTATTGTTTTTCATATGGACGCCATCTTGGATTTTTATATTATCGAATAGTATTTTTTATCACCTTTTCAGCGATGTATCACATGATACGAGAATTGACTTCCAACTATCAAAAATTTAAAAAATATAAAATTGAAATAGTAGGCCTTGAGATGGCATGGATTAATAAATGAAAAATTTATACAATTAGATTCCTAATTATTGTAATTTCTAATAACTAAAATAAAAACAAAACCGATAATAGTAACTATCATAAAACATGCTCGACATGTCCCCCTCTACACTCCACACATTTTCTACATTTTCATATCATGTAATACATTGTAGAAGAGGTGTTAAAATGCACTATTCGATAATGTAAAAATCCAAATAGCGTCCAAAAAACAAAAGTTAGAAATGTATTAAATTTTGTAAGTAAAAACAGATAAATTAGCAAGGGTTTAAATTTTTGATAGTTGGAAGTAAATTCTCGTATCATGTGATACATCGCTGAAAAGGTGATAAAAAATACTATTCGATAATGTAAAAATCCAAGATGGCGTCCATATGAAATACAATAGTTAGTGTATGTATTTCAAAAACAAATGACTGTAGATAAATTTTAGTACTTTTTTTAAAATTGTCTTTTAAAAGAGTCATAATAATGTACAAATCAAAATGTTGTCAGACTTCAAATAAAAGAGCTACAGGAGGTAGTAGAAAATGCACAATTTTGTTTTCTTCAAATCTGACTGTACCTATATATATATATATATATATATATATATATATATATATATATATATATATATATATATATATATATATATATATATATATATATATATATATATATATATATATATATATATATATATATATTACATTTTTTCATTAGAATTCATGTTCAACTACATTTCTATAGGCGTACGTAGGGATACTTTCAAATAAGAAAAATTCAAATATATGTCCCACGAGCAGTTTAACTACGTGGTATATGGATATACCGTATAAATATATACCGATATAGTAAATTTTTTGTACATTTAAAGTTGGATTTAACTACATTTTTTGCCCAAGACGAGGATGATTATACCAAATACACAGACTGCTTGCAAATTTAGCTCAATTAACCTGTTTGCACCACACATCAATTAAAAGGGCATCACTCGCCTCTAAATCATAATTGTTGTAGACTACCTAATTCATGTGCGAAAACCGTGTAGGACGATAATAGGAGGAGCGTCAGTATTTTTCATGCATGTGGACTCATCATTTGCATCAACGAAATTATATGTATCCTGTACTAATTAGGCGCCGAAGAGGTTTCCTCTGATTGCTGTAGCATTAAATGCAACCTGAGAGTAAAATTTGAACAATTCCCACAGTTTCCCTAAATAAATGTTGTTTATAGTTACAAGAATGAGGGGGAATATTACTGGTTTTATGTTTTACTCCATCAATTGGTCACCAAACAGAAGTAATCTATATTTGCATCCCTACCTCAGTGTAAGCGAATGTCGGTATATAAAAACACCACATTTTCGAATTTTCTACAGATTTTGGCTTATAACTCTTGACGTGGGTCATTTTAGTCTTTTATAAATTAAAGATAATTATATTTTTGGCCAAATGAGTGACTACCTAAACTTTTAAATTAGAATCAGTGATGGCGTAGATTAAGGTCAAAAAACGTGAATCTCGAGAAAATTGAGATATAACGATTTTAAAAAATACCTTGATGTTACAAGATGTACGACCAAAGTAATTTTAACCTGCTTGAAGTGGTAAACAATGGAAATGAAGGTGTTGGTGAACACTGTAGAAGTTTTAAAAAATCTTGATGCATCCACTGAAAAAGTAGACGCTGCAGGATACGAAAGCCAGAGGCAACCGTACTCAAGTACAGTAAATAACCTGTGAGGAAGCCCTGATGGAATTCTTCATTGATGATATTATCGGCCAATGTAATAAAATGTTATATTACTTCCTACAATAGATAGAGAACAATTTTCTTAACCGAAGTGTAATAAGGGTAGGTTAAGACAGCCTTCTTGCTCAAGGTTTGTATATTAGTTTGTTTACTACTAGCACATTTACATTCTATATAATTTGTGAATATGCTACATTACATAAAAATGAAAGACATTAATTTCTTGTAGGTGCTCCTCTAAAAATTTGTGAGGCATAATATATACCGTCAGTAAGCTGACTAAAGCCAGATCTTCCTTTTCTTTAGCTCTGCCTAGTGGGATTTTTTCTCCAATTAGCAGACAACGAAACTGACAATCGAGTTTCATCGCAGGAAGTAACCTTTGGACTACTCAAGTGAAAAAATAGACCTCGTGAATCTCTAGAGAAGTACCTACAAGAAATTGACGTTTTTTAACATTTATTTAATGGGAGTGGTTAATCATCTGCTAAATATTGCAAACTATAAAATGTCAAGAAATATAAACATCAAAAGGTCACAGACAGTCCTTATTAATGAATTCATAAGACATGGTAAAGAAGACTTTGTTAGCCTCCTATCCTTATACACCTCTGGCTAGTAAAATTCGTTTCTTCGTTTTGATGTATGATTACTATTTTCATTCCTTATACTTCAGGTGTGTCTCTATTAAGACATCTTTAGCGTAGAGTATCATTTACTGAGCTAGATGAGTATTTCAAGTGCCTGATTTAATCTCCTTTTCCTTCCAGCTCCTCTAACCGAAGATCTATTCTGGATGACAGAAATCTAGACAAGTCTGAATATTAACTACGATTTACGATCAGCGCGGCAAAAAACAGAAGTGAACGCTTTACTTTACCGATGTTACACCACGCACGCTCACTTTGAATTTACGATTGTACTTACTGTCTGATGAGCGAGAATACTTCAATGGCAGATAGCAGTAACAGGGAACGCATTTATTTCGTCGACTTAAAACTATAACACTGGGTACAGTCAAGTCCTAATCCAACATTAATTCATTTAAACAGAGTTAACTTTAACCGTCTTTCAAGTTTACATATCTCAGGTAAATGAAATGTACTGAACAATTCGTTGTAAAGAAAATAAATGTCTTTTTTACTCAAACATGCTTTGCGTTCTGCGATTTTCAATTGTAACTGAATTATTTGAAAACTTGACCTTGGCGAAAAAATATTCAACGAGTTCGAATGAATTTACTACAAAATAATTTGACAACGTAACGCAATTTGTAATTTATTAATAACAGTAAAATTAATTCGAAAGTTGCAATGTGATGTGATTATTACGGCAATGGCCGGTAGCAACATTTTTTTTCAATTATAGCAGATTATTATACATTATCAAGTATAAAATATATAATTTAGTATAATTAGTATCTTAATAATTAATAGCTAGTAAAGGAAAGTATATAAGTAAAACCTTCATCAACGTATGAAATATCTCAGGCGGGAATCTCCTTTGATTTATACGCAAATCATGTTGCATATCTGTTGTTAACGGGATCAACCTTGACGGAATACAAGAAAATCCTGTCTGACGGCAAATATAATTTTATAACTACCCTGAATTCATTGTTAACTAACTGGTACTTTTCCATATAGAACATTTGTAGTGCATTAATTTTAAATACACTTAGAATTTATTTTGATTTTTTTATTCCATAGAATTGCATATTTATTTTATAGAAAGCATTACCTTGAAATTATATTATTTTGTTGACATCCTATTTGGAAAATAACTGATTTCAATTTTTTTACAGAAGTACGAATTAAGACAGACATTATACACAGAATTATTTAATACAACTCCCGCTCCCTCTCTCTTTCATGACGGTCGGATGAATGTTGTATCATGTATGTAAGGCCCCCCCTGGGGGGGGGGGCGATATTTAAACATTTTTTATGCAAGAAACCTTCGCGGGAGTGTACTCTACAATTTCCCAAATTATTATGGCGATCCAAAGAATAGTGTAGTACGCATATGACAGTAGTGATTAAGGGCCGGTTCTGGACCAGTTCAAGGTCACTCGCCCTCTGGTGTGAGAAATGTAAGCTTTTGGATCTCTCCAAGGTCAAACTTTGGCGGGAAATTTAAATTTTAGGAGCTCGATAAAAATAGAAATTGCAATGTCACCATCATCATCATATTACAAGGTTACTCTGCGATCAAACGTTTTGGCGGGAAATTTGTATGTCAAGGTCAAAAGCTAAAAATAGAAATTGCAATGTCATCATCATATTATAATTCTTAGAAGTCTACAAATAGAGTAGTCAAGGTCAAAGATTATTGGGGTATCGTATGACATTTCTTAGTTTATAATAAAAGGCTTTCTTTGCGTGTGCATGATTCAGTAAACTTTTTATAGGCAAACATGACGAAAGTAATGCATGAAGCAGCTACCCCTAATGTAAAAGCTAGGTGATATAAATATTTTGTAAGCAGTTCAGCCTTTTCAATCAAAAAAACAAATTTTTCTCGAAAACGGGCCAGAATTTACCAAAAATAAATTAAAAAAACCCCCATTTCCCTCTGCCGCCTTTTCAACGTATCTAACACATATATTAAATTGGGGCAGCTACCCCAATGTAATTTAAGACCGTACATAATCAATAAATAATTGAGATAAATACTGATGTAAAATAAAATCCTTTATTTATTTGGGAAATATTTGTAATATGTTCATCTAAAAAATTCTAACGTTTTCTTAATTAAAGAAATCCTTCCTTAACTGCGAAATATTACAGATTACTATTCGATATAAAACGTACATTTTTAATATTTTCCAAATTAATTGAGCATCAATATGAATTGTGTGATATAGTATAACAAAAGTTTAACATATATGTAAAGTATTTGTAATATGTTTTTTTTTCTAAAATAGATTCTAAAGATTTTTTCATGATATAAAGTAATACTAACTCTCACAATACATCTTTGGACGTTTTACATTTATATACACAATTACAACCCATTTTAAATGGATTGTACTCGTAATGAGTAAAAAGCATGCAATTGCAAAATGGATTACCCATATAGTATTATCAGTATTATTTGTAATATTATATTTAACTTGAAATACAAGTATTGTACTAGAATGGAATGTATAATTGCAATTATTGTTGTGTAAACGATAGACGTGTCCTTGAACTATAAAAGTGATGTATGTTTGAAGGTGTGTGATGTAAGTAAAGATGTATGTGCATATCTGTGGAAAGAGATAAAAGACGACTCAGGGTATAGGAGGAGTTGCGGGGGAGGGCATAAATAAAGTCCTACAAAAGATGAGCTCCTGAAAATTTAAAATTTAAAAAAGTAGGACAAGGTGGGTATTTAACAAGTTTAAACATGTAAGAGGTACTCAAATCAAGGACACATTTAGACCAAAATTTAAAGCTAAAAATAGAAATTCCTAGTCCATCATATTACAATTCTTAGAAATCTAAATATAGGATTTTCAAGGTCAAAGAGTAATTAATGACTTGCAGGTGTATCATATTACATTTCTTAGAAATATAAAAATAGAATCTGAGTATGGAAACAAGAAGAATGGCAGGTTCTTGTTATTGTCTATGCTAAAAAATAAGCAAAGGTCAAATGGTATATTACAATTCTTATAAATCTTAAAATAGAGTGCTTAAACTGAAAGATTATAGGCCCGCAGGGGTATCATAACATATTTCTTAGAGATATAAAAATAGAATCAGTTTATGGAAACAAAAAGAATGAAAGGTTGTTGTCTATAGTAAAGGTAGACCAAGGTCATACTACAACCCCACCGTATGTAAATTACAGATGAATTATTTCTTCAACAGTGTTTAGTCCTAGTACAATTGCGATCAAGTAAAGTCGTTATAATGCAAACAGCAATATCATTCCTGGAGCGACATACAAAAATGGACAGCACCTCCTGATGGTAGCAGTTATTCATTATCAGATGCAGATTAGCTTACTGGTGCAATTCTCAAAGCACACTCTCCCCTCTACCATAAAGAAATCGTGATGCAGTAATATATATATATATATATATATATATATATATATATATATATATATATATATATATATATATATATATATATATATATATATATAATTCAAGCGTTCTCGAATCAGTAAAGATGGATATATCTGCATTGAACAGTAGCACTTTCTGTACATCCTTCACGAACGTAACAGACTTGGAGATGGGTGCAAAATATACAATGATTGATATGAATACTATCGACACAAGGTATGGGAAACATATTATCTTACGATTTTATGAATACTTCAAAAAAGAAGATCGCATTGAGAAGTTTAAACAATATCTGGCTGAGAATGACGTGTATATTACCAGCGCCGGAACTGTAAGAAAGACAACTAATTTAACATTTCTGTAAAAAAAAAGTAATAATAACATATATCTAGGTATAATTGTTTGGAAATAAATGATATATTTTTTATTGCAAGAAAATGTCTTCTATTTTTTGATTAAATGAAGAGTAGCTACATCATAATGAAGAGAGTTGCTATTGATGAGACTAAAAAAATGTAGCGTATAATATGCCGTCTGCAGGTTCTTATATGTTGGCTAAGCTGTTAAAATTTATTGGTATCATATTACAATTCATACAAACCAATTTTCAAGGTTAAATTTTATTGACAAGATATTGAGAAGATATGATATTACAGTTCTTATGTTAGACTCTTCAAGGTTCTTAGGAATAGCAAAATAAGCATTCTTAACCAATGACACATGTAACTGGCTTTGTGAGTATTGTCGAACTTTGTACATGCTCGGTATTGCTCGGGTATCCTCGTGTAGTCTACCCTTCTATGTAAGTTGAAATTTTATAATCACATATCATTCGCTTCGACATCATGTTTTTCTAAAAAGTATATATGTGAAAGCACTGTTTTTGCACAGTAAAATCGCTTACGTATTTACTATTGTAATAGTGTGTAAACCTAACCAGAAAATCAGTTCTATTTGTTTAAATGTATCATGTAGAACTACTGCACGATTGCATTAGCGCATATACAACGCGCTAACCAAGACAACCAGGCGAATATAGAAAAGTGATGATTGTTATAATTGATGTGCAAGGATTCAAAACAGCAAGAAATATATTTACACCTAAGGAATTAGCGATATATAATGGAGAGCAAATTGCTCATTATGTATTCAAGCCTCCATTTCCATGGCACACTTTGGATAGTGAATTTCAAAAACAAGCTAACTGGTTAATTCACAACCACCATATGGATATACTTCTCCACATCTATACCCTCGTATACTTAGTGATTTCATATCAACAACAGATGAGGTGTACGTTAAAGGACGAGAGAAAGCTGATTATATTCAAACATTTTTAAAACAACGTATTACGGTGTTTGAAGAACAACCTACTTTACCCAAACTTAATTCATGCTGTTTTTTTCATACACAAAACACTTGTCACTGCGCCTTGGCTCATGTATATCATTTATATGAAAAAATTGTAATGAAATTCTAATAAATAAAAATTTATTAACTAACATCTATATACATATCTTATTCACATGTATTACCTCAACGCTTTTATGAGTATTTCAAAGAAGAACTGGATAATTTTTACCAAAAACAGATAGCTGTAATTTTTAGAAACACGTGCCCTTCAAGGTCAGACGCTCCATGCATCGAAGTATATTCTTCAACATCATTGAAGTAACTATACTTGAAAAATCACTAAAAAAGTTACTAAATTGGTTTTCAAGGTCACTGAATCAGAATGTCCACATCGAAGGTTTTAAGGTCATCACATCCGCTGCGTCCACGGTCACATTACCGACGTGAAGGTCTTCCAAGGACCCACTGTATGCGCTGCCTGCGTATGTTCTTCAAGGTATGGGGACTCACATTACCTACGTCAAATTCAACGGTTTTCAAGGTCACGTTCCCTGCATCAAAATCTTTAAGGCCGGGAAATGTTCAAGGTCATCATGCAAATCTTGGAATTTGGTTGAGTCAAAGTCATGCGTTACAGGAAATGTTCAAAGGCACCAGGTTGGCTGAGTCACGTGTTAATTTGGCGGGAAATTTGAACGCCATGTGGCAGGAAATTAGTTCATTGACCTCTGAAATAGGTCCCTCAAATTGCATGACTCATGCTATTCTTGACCGAGTTGAGGTGTTAATTCATTTATTACAAGTCTCAATTAAATAGACTTTTTAAGCTCATTGTAGGTGCATGGGATTCCTGGATGTTCTTCAAGGTCACGAGCATTCAGATTTAACAATTGGTATATAGGAGGAGTTAGTTATTACAATTCTTCTCAAGATCACTTGCAGGGGAATCGTATTACTGATTGTTGTCCATCCTGGTACATCAAAGTTCATTAACCTTTTCAAGGTCATCTGTTAAAGGTCACGCTCCTCAGCAAAGTGCAATGACCTCAAGTGGCTCCGTTTCTCAAATACAGATAGACGTTTCCCAAAGACAGGTAGCCGTTTCCCAAATCGCGGATGTTTCAACATAGGTAGCCGTTTCCCCCCATTGCAAGGTCACGCCTCTGAAACTGAAAAAGAACAAAGGCGGTTAATTATTCAGGCTCAATTCTGAGAAATAAATTTTCAAGAACAAAGGCGATCCATTGTTCGATCCGATGCTTCAAGGTCTATGTTTACAATTTTCAAGGTCACACCTCTGAGAAAAGAACAAAGGCGATCTATTGTTCTGGCCGAGTTAGGATCCTGATTCCTAAAAATAGATTGTTATCCAGCTACCCCACCATTGCAGACTCAATTCTGAAAAATCAATTTTCAAGAACAAAGGTTCAATCAATTCAGCCGACGCTTCAAGGTCTACTAACAAATAAAATATTTTTTATGAAACTTGTAATTTATTAACCACAATATTCATCTATATACAAATAAAAACTCGATTTAAGTCAATATGCATATTACGCGAAGTTTGATGTACTATCACTTAACATGTTTTAATACCTTTGTTGGATAATAGCTATTATGTTTATTATTTGTTTCTCACATTCAATTTCCTTCAACTGATTTTCGTTTCGACCTGAGATCCTTTTACTTTGAGACATTTTTCAAGACTTATTACAAACCGACGACTCTTAAACTTATATGCAAAAACACAAATTAAGATCTTTTAATTATACAGTTCTGTAAACATAATACGCAAATTTCAAGGTCAATTCCGAGAAATCTATTTTCAAGGTTAAAGGCGATCCGAACTTATCCGACCTTACCCGGCCATGCCCGATCTTATCTCTATATAAGTAGATAAAGAACAGTCCCGTACCAGTCGATACATTGCAATCGGGACAACAAATTACCTAAAGTGTTGTGAAAAGCAAGTATTATTACATAATCACAAGTGTGTGCGTACCACAAAAAATTGCGTTATTGATATTTCTGCCAATTTACATGTGTGGTACAATGAAAACGTGTATGATAAGTTACGGATAAAATTGAGGAGTTTTCCGAAAGGGATTCCGGATGGGCATTACACAAAGTTTTACATTTAAAAGTGAATATTAATAGCTATGTCCTATTTAGAGGTGGTCGTTCAACCTATGTTAAAGTTACTCGCTTCATAGCGTGCGTTAGTGAACGTTAAAATAACGATGAGTGTTAGTTCCTATGGGCCGTTGTTTCCGCGTTATATCCCACGCAATATCATACGGAAATGGTTCAAAGTTATCCTCATTTTAGAGATGTTTTGAAGTATCATTCAGTTCACTTCCCCATTCGACTTCATATAAAAAAATTTAGAGAAACTAAACAACCTCGCAATTAATTTGTACTGCATAAATGATAAAAACAACCTGTACCCTTTGTATTGAGTAATCAACAAAGCGGCAGAGAACCCATAAATCTACTTTCTGCTACTGATCAAGCCGGGGATGATATTAACACTGTATACCATTTCACAAGGATTGAAAATATGTCGGCTTTATTTTCAAAACAGATATCAAAGGATGGTCATAGGAAAGTAATTTGTAACCGGCGTTTGAATCATTTTTGCTCATATGTAGCTTTAGAAAAACATTTAACATATTGTAATCAACTTAATCAATGCTCTTCTAGGCTGCCTACCGAAGCCGAAATGAATTTACAGTTCAAAAATTCTAAGAATAGGTACCCTTTGTCATTTATGCCGATTTAGAAAGTATTTTAGAGAAGTGTACAAATGGTATCGAAAGTAATACTTTATTTCACTCCAAACATACACCTTTCAGTATTGCTTACTATTGGAAGTGTTCATAAGATGATTCTTTATCCCGATTTAGGCTTTATAGAGGAAAGGATTGTATTTAATGGTTTGTTAACGAGCTTAAAAGTATTGCACATTGAGCTACCGAAATAATCAATCAAATAATTCCTATAGATACTTTAAGTCCCAGTCAGGTTGAGCAATTTGAACGCGACACGATTTGTCACATTTTCCGAAAACCATTTACTGATTCTGATATAAAAGTTAGAGACCATAATCATCTTACTGGAGCATTTCGGGGGACAGCGCATCAGACACGTAACCTAAACTACACAGACTTCTCGTTCTACCAGTTTTTTTTCGTAGAGAATTAGGCAGTGTTCCCGGTTCAATTTCACTGCTATCCATAAACAGAGGTAGGTAAACCAAGGTAGTGTGTACCACCCTAAACAGTATTTAATTTTATGACCCAGTTATTCTTTACTAAAAAATTTTATAGTTGGCTTTACACGTTTCTCAAACTGTTATATTAATAGCAGGCTTATGTTTATGTTTTAATTTTTCAAATTTGACAAAATTGTTTACTACATCTTTAACAATTTTTAACAAACATTACTACTGACGAAGATAACTGTAAGTTTTATCGAAACGTTTAGATTGTATAATTTAAAGTACACCATTAAAAAACCCAAAAAAAGATAAGTATTTTATTATGAGTGTTAATGGTGAAAGTTTACATTTTCATACACCCTAAACGAGTTTACAATAATTGCCCTGGTTTGCTAGCTCAGTACCCCGGGGAGGTTCAGTTGGCAATTTTCAACACTCCAATGTATGTTGGGTTGCCTGGAGTTAGAATAAAGTAACACAATGTATAAGAAGTATATTAAAATATAATTTGCGAACTGAAATTAAAATATGACACTTTTAAATAATATAGAAACAAAAAACCTTTTTCTGGCATACAAAATAAAATTATACTCAGTTCTGTAGTTTGAATCCGATGTCGGTATCTGGCTTCGGGTTTGATCGCACCTGGTCGCAAGCTGTAACAAATTTTATTAAGCATGTGTCTGTTATTTTCCACGGGTTCTTATTTTGTAGGTAAGTATAATAATAATTAATAATAATGAATTTCGGTCGGGTCGGTGGGGTTGAAAAAAAAGGGACCGAGTGGGTTCTTTATGAAAGTGGAGTAACAACTTTAATAAGGTAGGTAGGAGAGTGATTCTCTTATGTTTATTTGAGATAATGAATTGGTGAGTAATTCCAAATATATGGGTTGAAACCTATGTGACTTAGAAGACGTTTAATCAAATGAATATAATTGTTTGATATTGACTGGAAAGCTGAGATACTTAAACAGGTTAGGATAATCCTTGACCTACACCAATATTTGCAATTGTTATATCAGATGTTTGTTAGTGTTGTGTTGTAAAATTTGGATGTTGAGAATCTGAATTAATTTGTAGTGTATTTTATTAAAATAGATTGAACGCAATTGTACTAAACGTAGTATGTGTAATACAATGTGACTTATTTAACATTTCTGGTATATTATGATTACTCGGGTAACTAAATGGAGAAATTTAAAGTTTGAATCAGGTGAAATGGAAATATGGTGCACTAAATTATGTTTAATAATTAGTACGGGGGTTAATTAACAATCTTTATCTTTATCTTTATATTTGAGATTATTTCTCGGATACTAGGGTTAGACAGGAAAGGGGCTTCGTAAAGTAGCCTAACTTCTTGGGGCCGAAGCCATCAGTAGTATAACCACGTTACTGGGTAACAACTTAGTACTCCTCGGGGTACAAACACTGAGAAAGTGCAAACAGGTACTTACGTTTCTGGATAATTATTTTGATATCTGGAACTAGGATATCGAGAGATCAGGAAATATGTCAGGCAGGTTAGAATGGAATTAATGACAGGTAGGTTATAATAAGCAGGCAGGTAATTTGATATTCCCTGGTTAGGATTTCTAGATCAAGTGGAATTAAATTCTAATTGAAATAGAATAGGATGAGTGAAGTGAGCGCGGATATTTATAGGGATTTACTAGAGAGGAAACAGGAGTGAAACGAACATATTGGATAATGTATTTTAGATATCGAATAGGTTAATGAAAAATATGCTACATTTTTAAATATTTTAATTACTATTACAATTATTGCAGCATCAATCATATTTGACTAACAAATCAAATTCATGAAACTGAATAATAGATGGATATTTATATTTACTAGAAAAAAATAGTGTGAAACTAAAATTATAGATGTTAGATCATCGAATGTTAATAAAAATATGCTACATTTTAAATATTAATTACTATTACAATTTCAGCTCAATTTCAAACAAATCAAATTACAAACGATAATATGGATATTCATATTATGGACAGATAATAAAATACTGTTAATATTATAACATTCTATAATGAATTTATAAAAATATGTTACTCAAAATCACTAAATTCTATATCAAATCTAAAACATATAACAAATGCATAATAAACAATCTTTGCTAATAACTCAAATGATCATACAGAAATAATGTTAAACAACACTAAATGTCTGACATCCATTTTGCAAATGCATTTAATAAATTCTTTGCAATACTGATGATTACTTAATTTCTAACCAATGCCAATATTTGTAAATTATTTAAAGCATCTTAACGAATCCAAATAAATTATAAACATCTACCTAAATTCAAAATCACATGGCGCAGATGAGATATCTGTCAAATTGATTAAACAAGTAGCAAATGTAATTGCTGTTCCATTTGCTCATATTGTAAATGAATGCTTTTCATCAGGTACTTTCCCTGAAGCGCTTAAACTTTCAAAAATCATATGTATTTTTAAAAGAGGCAATGCTAAATTATTAGAAAATTATCGTCCGGTAGCTTTGCTATCCATATTTTCCAAAATAATTGAAAAGTGTATCTCGAAAAGAATTGTAAACTTTTTAACTAAAAACAATACGCTATCGAATAATCAATATGGCTTTAAAAGTGATTCTTCTACAGTTCTAGCTCTGGTGGCTATATGTGATTTTATCTACAAAAACCTTGATAAAGGGGGAAAAATTATGGCTTTATTTGTTGACTTGTCCAAAGCTTTTGACTGCGTAGACCATGACGTTCTACTAACAAAACTAGAAAATTATGGCCTACGCGGTAAAAGCAATGACATACTTAGATCTTATTTATCTTACAGAAGGCAGTATGTGCATTTTCAAGGTAACAACTCTGATATATTAATAAATAATACGGGCGTGCCCCAAGGAAGCGTGCTGGGACCGTTACTTTTCTGCTTTATACAAACGATCTGGATAATATTATTACCACGTTCTATGCATCGTTTGCTGATGATATAACTTTGATCTCGAATGCAGCATCCGTAACGGAAATGTCATCTAAGTTAAAAAATAACTTGAAAGCACTTGCTGTTTACCTGATAAATAACAAACTAATTCTAAATATGAACAAAACATTCATAATGCAATTTTTACAAAGTTATCTAATTATACTGCTAGTCAATATATTCAAATAAATGGACAATCAGTAAAACAGGTAAAAGAATTTAAACTATTGGGTATATACCTAGATACAGCCTTATCCTTTAAGAGTCATATTGATTATATATATAAAAATGTAGTGGCATGTGTTTTGCTTTGAAAAGGCTAAATTACATATGTACGTCAGTGGCCGTAAAAATTATTATTATGCATCATTTGAATCGGTCATTAGATATGGAATTGTATGCTGGGCACAGTATTGAAGCTAAACGTATTTTCTTGTTACAGAAGCGTGCTATAAGGAATATGTGTGGCTTAAAACATTTGCATTCATGCAGAGAATTGTTTAAAAAACACAAAATATTAACAGTACCCTGTATTTATATTGTAGAAATACTAAATTTTGTCAAACAAAACTTGCATAAGTTTGATTCTTTAAATAAATTTCATAAATACAATACTAGGCGAGGCGATGATCTTATTATCAACTTGCATAAGCTAGAGCATTATAAATCAAGTCCATATTATATGGGTACTATCCTGTATAACAAATTACCAATAAGTCTTAGACTTATTAAGGACAAAAAAAATTTAAAGTCCAAATAAAGAGGATATTAACAGCAAAAGCTTACTATTCAATATATGAATACCTAGATGATAGCATAGTATAAAATGACTAATAAGTAATAATATAATCTGTGAACTACTTTGTAGCTACTTGTTTGTTTACATGTGACTTTTTTTTTTCATTTGACTTGTCCTATGTCGTTTAGAAATGATCTATACAGGATAAATAAAGCATTATTATTATTATTTATAAACAATACTACATTCAATTTGAGGAAATAAATAGGAAAGAAGTTTTGATAGGAATTTCTGTACTAAGGTTGGATAATTAATATGTGATGAATTTTAGGATCACTACAAATGGAAGGCACCAAAATTAAGTTTAGATTTATTGACTCTTTCAGATTTATGAGTAGTAGTATTGAAAAGTTGTCAGACTATTTGGAGGATAGTAAAAAAATGATTACCCGCGCTAATTGCAACAATGATGAGGAATTTTCTCTACTAGTTCGCAATGGCGTGCTTTCTTATGAGTATATTGATACTTGGGATAAATTAAGCGAGACCACGCTCCCTTCCAAGGAAGCATTTTTCAGTCATCTTAATAATGAGGGAATCAGTGATGAAAGCTTTGCATGCGGTTAACGTTTGGTACAAATTTAGTATTAAATCGATAGGGGAATACTCGGATTTGTATCTAAAAACAGACGTTCTACTTTTAACAGATATTTTTGAAAACTTTCGGGAAACTTGTTTAAATACTTACGAGATTGACCCTCTGCACTATTATACAGCTCCCGGTTTAGCATTCGATGCTATGCTTAAAATTACACAAGTAAAGTTAGAACTATTTACAGACATGGATATGCTAATGTTTATTGAAAGAGAGATTAGGGGTGGTGTAGCTCAATGTTCAAATCGGTATGCTAAAGCTAACAATAAGTACATGCTGGAAAAATTTGATCCCACCTCTGAAAGTGTGTATTTAATGTATTACGACGTAAATAATTTATATAAAGCCAACATGTTAGAATTTCTACCATTTGGAGATTTTTCTTTTGTTGACGAAGCTAATTTCGACACTTTAGATTTAATAAACCACCCCGATCATTCAAAAATTGGGTATATAGTCGAGTGTGATTTAGACTATCGCATAGAATTACATGAGAGCCACAGTGATCTACCGCTGGCACCCGAACACATGGTTCCGCCCACATCTGATTCCAAACTGAAAAAATTACTGCTTACATTGTACCCAAAACGTAACTACGTACTTCATTACAGAAATTTGAATGTACATTTAAAATATGGATTAAAGTTGGTAAAGGTACACCGTGCATTACGCTTCAAACATTCCCCATGGTTCAAAAAATATATCGATTTAAATACCGCCATGCGTCAGCAATTTCAAAATGAATTCGATAAAAATTTCTATAAATTAATGATTAATAATGTTTTTGGGAAGCTGATGGAAAATGTACGTAAGCAAGGATACACAGATACACAGATACACAGATACACAGATACACAGATACACAGATACACAGATACACAGATACACAGATACACAGATACACAGATACACAGATGCACAGATGCACAGATACACAGATACACAGGTACACAGATACACAGATATACAAATACACAGATACACAGACACACAGATACACAGATACGCAGATACGCAGATACGCAGATACGCAGATACGCAGATACGCAGATACACAGATACACAGATACACAGATACACACATACACAGATACACAGATACACAGATACACATATACACAGATACGCAGATACGCAGATACACAGATACACAGATACACATATACACAGATACACAGATACACAATTACACAGATACACAGGTTCTCAGTTACACAGATAAACGGATACATAGATGCACAGATAAATAGATACACACCTTGACCTACTTTTTATCATTGACATCTCATTCTTCTTTAACAAACAAAATACACAATCTTCTGCTTGTTTCCATGAGCTGATTCTATATTTTATTATTATAAAATTTGACCTTGAAGAGCTTGACTCAATTTAATCAATTCAGATTTCTAAAAATTGTCTATGACACTGCTGTACTTTCGAAATGACACATATTTGTTCATAAAACGAACAGTTTCTGCTTCATTTTTAGAGTGAAACTTAATGGTTTATTGCAATAGTGCAATAAAAATGTTACTATACGCTGAAGTATGACCTTAGCTTAGCATATACTAACTGATTTAATATGGCATAGTGCAGATGCAGAGTAAAATACAAATTGACAAGAGAACTAAACTTCATTTGTGAAGGTGCAAAAGGTTTTAGGTTATTTCCTATAGTTTGGTTCCCTTTTTTGATGTAATTGAGTAAAACCTAATTATGCCATTGTGTAAGTAGTATACCCTTAAAGTTACATTCTAAGCACCCGAAATCGTTTTTGAATTATAAAACTCAAAACAGGTCATATCAATGAACTTTATCACTTCAGTTAACAAAAATAATTTTATAAGATAAAATACTCAAAGAATTACCTAGACTATTACATACGTAGGTCAACCTAACCCCATCAACCAATGACATATCTCAAATTCCATATTTTGAAGCAATGACATTTCAATTAACTGATAAGTGTTACATAACACTGTAACGGTTGCCTGAGTAATTCAAATTTCGCGCTATATTAAATGATATTTTATAGTTATATGGTATTTTATGGAATGAGAAGTGATTGTTTGTTGTTTGAATATAAGTTGATTTAACATTGACAAGAGAATGTTGAATTTACTTCAATAAGTTGTGTACATATTTAAGTAGAAAATATTTAAATTAAGCGCGGCAATTTGCAAATGCTTAAATAAATTGTATGATGGGAGATGGTTGTTAACATGACTTGCAGTTTTGAAGGGAGTAGTAGAGTTGTCGTTGCCGAGGTACGAGTGACAGTAGTATATAGTCGCTCTGCTCTCTAAATTAAGAATTAACGGAAAATAAAAGTTAGTGTGTAATAGGGAAGAAGTAAGAATACCTTCCTTAATCAAATAATAAAAGGCTAGAGTGAATAAAAGTGCTTATAACGTCAAATAAGTGATAAGAAGATTAAAGGAATACTACATGACTACATTTAAACAGTGAATGGGCGATATAAAATACAGTTATCGGCCTAAGTTGGTACGATTCAGCATTGCGTTTATAGTTGCATGCAATTCGTAGTGAAACTTAAACAATTAAAGTGATATATGAAAATGTAAAGTTTCACCATTATCACACATAATAAAATACTTATCTGTTTTGGGTTTTTTTAATGGTGTATTTTAAATTATACAATCTAAACGTCTCGATAACACTTACAGTTATCTTCATCAGTAGTAATATCTGTTAAAAATTGTTAAAGATGTAAAAAATTTTGTCAAAGTTGAAAAATTAAAACATAAATCAGCCTGCTATTAATATAACAGTTTGAGAAACGTATAAAGCCAACTATAAAATTAATTTTTTAGTAAAGAATAGCTAGGTCATTAAAAATTAAATATTGTTAAAATGCCTTAAAGTGATAATTAGAAACTATGAATATATCCAGCAGATATTAACAGAATCAATAAATTCTTGGAAATAAAATTGCAATTGCGCCATTCAGTGACAAGCCTCTAAAGAAAATAATTGGGAACAATGAAATACGGCGCCTGAATCAAGGCCTAGCAACGCAGTAATTTCGTCGTCGGCATCCGAAGAATAACAAGTAAGAGTACAAACTGTAGTAAAAGAAAAGTTTGTGTTTTATTTTCCCTTAAATTTGTGTTTAAATATCAACACTGAACGAAACACACTGTTGATAAAGAAGTTTCTGCCTGTTAGCAGTAATAATTACGAAATATAATAATAGGATTGGTTTTTATATGTTGTAAACAAAGCATTTGTGCATTTTTTTTCGAATTCTAGTTTAATTAAATGAATGTAACGTTTGATTTACTTTTATTGTGATCATTTATTTTAATAATAAGAATGGCACAACCCGATAAGAAATTAATTTGTTGAAGCAAATATTAAATTTCATTCATTCAAACAGAAACCTGATATCAAGTAAAGTAAATTTAAAGTAATGAATGATATCTTCTTTACAAATTGAAACTACCAAAATTAAATAAAAATGTAACCATTTTAAGTTCTCACAAAAACAATATACATTTTTATTAAGGGATTTTGAAATTATTAAAATAAAAAATCCTAAATTTTATTCTTTGTACAAACCAAAGCATTAGGCCCATGTTTACGCCCGTTACAAATAGCACCCAACCAGGTATATGTTTAGAGCCGTTACAAAATGTCACCCAACGGCAGGACCATCTGAAATTGACGGACTACGTGGCAACCAGCACAACACTTATGGTTTTCGTCTTACCAAGAAAGCTGAGGTAACTACATGTTAAACAACTAGATAATCACAAACTGAAACTACTCGATAGTCAAGATTAATGTTTTACACAGTTTTCATTATTAAACTTATGCAATAGTCAAATAATAGATAATGTATTAAGGGCATAATCTACAATTATGCCCGTGGTACATACCAACGTTTTATTTTATTTTGCACCATGAAACTGGAACAAAATTTTAAAAAGATTCAGTATTTTCGGCAAGTTTTTAAATGCAAATGCAGAGAAATAAAGTCAACAGTAGGCTAATTTGTTGTTACTAAGATACTGTGATATTGCTAAATTGTTGCTAAGTTACTGTTTGTTTGTAAATAATTTGCATTCTAAAATGGAAGGTGAAAACGCAAAAACTTATTCACAAGAAATTTTAGATGAATTTGAAGGGAATATGTTTTATTACTATTATTTTTATTAATAAAGGTTGTATAGTAGGTTGTTGTTTCAATAATTCTTTCAACTTACGTGACATATCATATCATGTGTTTGCTGTCAATCATGCTGCTTAGCAAGAATGATATTTCCGTGCTAACAAGACCACATTACGCCCGCATTTGGGGGCGTATAAAGAACATTATGGTGGCAAAATAAAATAAAATATATTTCGTCCCTTGGTTTCAATAATATTGCTAAATTTACAATATGAGATTCACTAAGGGCAACCATCTATCTACTAGGAGCACCACAATTCACATATGCTCAATTAGTTGCACCACAACTACAAAAGTGTAATAAAGTAGATCTTGCACTTATACTACACCAAAGTGTTTTGTAGCTAAAGTAAACTATACATCTGAATAAGCAAAAGTCCCAAATTAAAAAATAAGATGGCTGAGGTTTCTAGGGTAATAAATTGCGGACGTAAAATCCTGCCTCATTCAGATATCCGAGAGGGCAGGGCCCATGCGACCTCGGTCATCGAAAGTGTCAACTTTCTGATTCACTACTGCAACATACGCGGTATCAGGACTAATCTTAATGCTATTCACCAACATCTTGAACAATTACAGCCTGATATTTTGTTTTTATCTGACACACAAGTCTCCTCAGAAAGCTCCGAGTCACCAGACTTGCAATTTCTTCAATACTCTAACTTTAGATATAAAGGAGGCGTATGTGCCTACATCAAGGACAGAATTGCTTGCAAGAGGGTTTCTTCCTTAGAAAATAAAAATTTTGACGTGATTTGGTTTAAACATTCTAGTCCTAATTTTGTGAAATTCTACTGTTGCATTTATAGGTCTCCTAATGACAGCTTGGATATTTGGGGGGTATGAATGTGTTTGGAAGAGTGCACAATCCAATCCATTTATACACCGTGACCTGGCGAAGACTTTAATTTACCGATTTTTACTCATCCTGACCAACATCACCGCATTTTCCGTACTTCTTCTTACACTTAGAATAGGATTTTGCTCTATTTAATCTTTTATTTAGCATTTTGATTTTACCCTTTTTATTTTGACTTGCATTTTATTTAGATTTTAGGTATTACTATTGACATTTGAATTTTAATTAGCTTAACATTTTTTATATTTCATCAGATTTAGTAAAATTATTTATTAGCTTAGTGTTTGGAATCTCCGCTTTGGAGTCCAAATTTTACGGGGGGTGTGTAACAAACCTTTTGAGTTGTATTAAAATATACAATAATTTAGACAACTTCGTTCATTTTTGTGTCATGTGAATTGCATACCTTAGTGGCTGAAAAGTATTCGTTTAGATATTTTAAAGTGGGGTAGTACGCGCATTTCGTCTTGCATATTGAGTTCATGCGCAGACATCTATTTTGAAGACGTTATTGTTACGACAATGAAAGCAAAAAGCGTCCATTTTTGCTCTTGATTATTTTTATTAAAAAAATTTACGGTAAGAGCTAATTACACCTATTTTTCTTTGTCTATTATATTTATCCTTTTTAGGCATTTTTATTTTACTTTTATTACGTTACATTTTACTATTACGTAATTTCATCATATTATTACGTTTCAATTTAACGAGGATGACGCAATAGAAGTTGTTTCTATGCTGAAAATTATAAATAAAGGGTACATTAACCCATTTAAATCAACCAAGTTTGGCTTTTTGTAAAAGAATTTATTCATTTGGGATCAACGAATATCAAAAGTCTATTATATTTCCATTTCAAGATTGATTGCACAACCAAAATTGAAAGCGTGGCTTCGTCAGCACATCTTATCAGTAACAGTGCACCAGTGACAACCAAAATTTTAAAGTACAACAGGTATTTCATTTCTAATTTTTAGTATAAGGTATTTTTAAGTTACTAACATTAGTATTAAGACTTTCAAGACTTCTTCGATTACCTTAGTATGAAAGTTGACTATCTCCTGTCTCAGTTTCCATCTTGCAATATCTCATTTGTAGGCGATTTCAATGTTCATAACTCTAATTGGCTTCAGTTTTCATCCTACAAATCCCGCTGATCATAGTGCAGAAACATTTGCTATTTCATGTGATCTCACACAAATGATTTCTGAACCCTAATAGAAATTATTTCTACTGTACCTAATTCCACTGTTGTTCGCAAAACCGATAAACCTTGTGATGTTTTAACTCAGTTCGATGAAGTGATTTACCGGATTTCTTTGCAATGGCGTGAATATTGTTTTAAGTCGTCCTCTTCTTCGGACATCGCTCTTTCAGTATCTGAAGTCATCCCCATGGGAATGGGGTTATATATTCCCAAAAAACAGTACCGTACAGGTCATTCACGTTTCCAACCCTGGTTGCTGATAAATATTAGATTAAATGGAAATCTAATAAATCGGTCGACAGTCACATAGAATACGTTGGTGCTAGAAATATCTGCAAAAGTGAAATCACTAAAACTAAAAAGTTGTTCGAACAACGAAAATGCAATGAACTAGCTACATCTCCTTTAGGCAGTCGTAAATTTTGGTCTTTAGCTAAAGCCATTAGTAAAAACTTTGGGACATCGTCATTTGCCCCTTGACGTCTATTGACGGATCGGTAGTTGCTGATTCTGTAGACAAAGCCAATGTTTTTGTGGATTTGTTTACATCAAACTCGTGTCTCAATGATTCTGAAAAAGATGTGCCCCTTGTCAACTCTTCTTCATACGCTATGAAACCAATTCATTTTCGGTACAAGTTTTTGGAATCGATCATCAGTAGGCTTGATCTCATTAATGCGACTGGCCCAGGCGGCACCCCAGCTATTATCTTAAAGAAATGTTCCCCCGAACTGGTACCAGTCCTATCTAAGCTCTATACGATCTCTATGTCTTCTGGGGAATTCCCTTCATCATGAAAGTTAGCAAATGTTCAAGCTATTCCCAAAAAGGCGATAAGACCGATCCCTCAAACTACCGACCAATTGCCATCACTTCCATTTTGTCTAATATAATGGAAAAAGCCATCAATCGGCAACTGCACACGTTCCTTGAAACTAACAAACTCCTTAGCGACCACCAATATGGGTTTAGGCAAAGGCGTTCAACAGGCGATCTTCTTCCATATGTGACCCAAGTTTGGAACAATACAGTAGAGCAGTGCGGTGAAACAGTTGTAGTCGCTTTAGATATCTCAAAGGCATTTGACCACGTTTGGCATAAGTGTTTACTTTCCTCGTTTCGGTTAAATGATACGCTCATCAACTGGGTTTCTAGTTTCCTTGATAAAAGACGAATACGTGTCGTAGTTGATGGATTTTTTTCAAAAGAAGTTAGCATTAACGCGGGCGTACCACACGGATCCGTTATAGCGCCTTCACTTTTTCTGCTGTACATAAATGACCTTATTTCTTCAACAACTAACCCCATCCATTGCTTTGCTGACGATATCACCTTCTATGTCAAATCAAGAAATTAAAGCTGAAATGGCAAATTCAATCAACAAAGACGTTAACGCATTCTCAAATGGGGAAGCAATAATCTAGTTAAATTTAATGCTAACAAAACTCAGTGTTGCCTTGTGTCCGCCAAAAAAAGTCGATCATTTTCTGTTGTAAGTATGAATGGCTCAGTTTTTAAGTTTTCAGACTCTATTACTCTGTTGGGTATGACTGCATCTTCAAAACTCTCGTGGGTTGACTATCTTCTGTCAGCTACCAAAACAGCTGCTCGTAAAATAGGCTTTTTGTACCGATCTAAGCAGTACTTTACTTCTCCACAACTCCTTCTGCTGTATAAGGCCCAAATTCGGCCTCATCTGGAATATGATTCTCATCTCTGGGTTAGTTCTCCCCAATACGCTCTCGATATCGTTGATCTTATTCAAAAGAGAGCGATTAGGCTTATAAATGACCCGTCCTTAACTTCTCACGTACAGTCCCTTGAGCATAGAAGGATGGTTTCAGTTCTTTCTTTGTATTATCGTTATTACAACGGCTATTGTGCTGCTGAATTATATTCTTTGATGCCATTTCGGGCTATCTTTGCGAGAAACACTCGGTTCGCTCATTCACATCACCAGTATGCAGTACAAATCTCCACTTGTCGTACCAAACGGGCGCAATCCACATTTTTCTACACGGCTTCTAAACTCTGGAATGATCTACCTAGTTCCTGTTTTCCTCTCACTTATGGTATGAGAAAATTTAAGGTAGCTGTTCATAGGCATCTATTGGCAATTCATTATCCCTCTATCCATCCTCCTAAATGTTCCTGAGTGCTTTAGCACGATAGGCCAAATTTAGCCTGTTCAGGTCCACAATCATAAAAAAAAAAGTAAATTTGCATTTTTTTTTGCTCCTAATTAATGTTATCAGAGGTATAGCTAGAGTGTGTGACCTCGGCGCAATTATCCTACTTTATTTACCAGCCGTGCTACCTTAGGGTGATGAGCTTAAATCAGTACAGACGTTCCATTTCGTAACCTTGAGGTTTTGAGACTGGGTCGAACCCCGTCATACTTGGCTCTGATAATGTGGTGACTTTAGAGCAATAGTACCTCCTACAATGTGGCATTGGAAATATGGACCCTTAGCAATGTGGGATATTGGACATGCAGGATCTTGAAAATGTGGTACTTTGGTAATATGAAACCTTGGGCGTGTGGAATCTTGGAAATGTGGGACCTTGATAATGTCGGATTTTAGAAATGTAGTTCCTGAGTCCTCCTATTTTACTTACTACCTTCCATTAACAATGGACATTTAGATTTGTAATTAAGTCACTGAAGCAAATGTCTGCTCAAGACAAGAAAAGCTAGCTACTATTTGACGAATGTTGTGTGCTTCAAACAGCTAAACAAATTTTAAAAAATCCTGATCTGCGCCTAATGGTGTAGATAATGAGAGGCCCAAAAGTCACATGGAAAAAATATCCTAATTCGTTTTGTGAGTATATAAACTAATGATTCGTAGGTTCTTTTAAACTAAATGCGAAATTGCCATATTGAAATCTAAAAACTTACAAATAATATTAAGGAACAACAACGATCAACCGAAGAACAGAGAGTTTAGTTTCCAGACCGTACGAAGGTGCTCGTAAAACTCGTCATCTCATTTCATTTTAAATTTTGGTTAAAAAATCTGGAACTGTGGCAGGATCTGTAACAAAGAGAATATAATTCACATGTCACATGGTACATTCTTGATTACCTTCATTGGTTAAAATACAAAAACAAAATCGCAGAAGAGGCTATCAAATCGGTGATAATTTTATCACCGCATATTGACTGTCACATGATTTTAATGAATAAAATAGTTTACTGGCAAAGTGACAGATCATTTAAAATTGTAAACTTTAAAAAAATATATTTTCTATTAACGTTCATTATATTCTCTTAACGAATATAACACGTGTTATGATTAATAATAGATGATACCACTCGTTAAAACCTATAGAGAATTGAACTCGTGCCGAGTTATCATCGATGATGATAGTCATAGCACTAATTATATTATTTCCGAAAATACACCCACGTACCATACAAAATTAGAAACACCGAACTGGTTTTAATAGCTAAGCTTTCATCAGCAGTCAATTGGGACGAACCAAAGGTTGAGATAGTCTCCCGTTCCTTGATACTCTGGTAACAAGAAATGGTAGTAAACTAGATGTAGATATTTATCCTAACTAGCACTAGCACTAAAAGACATAATGACTCAAATCACTGTAGACAGCATACACTCGCGGCTTTTAATTTTTTGGTGCATAGATTGCTTAATTTTCCTGTTTCAGTCCAAATTATAATGAAGGATTGCCCAGTATCAAAGAAATAGCTGCATACAATGGGTTTTCAGATGAAGTAGTTATGAATATAGTTAGGAAACAAACACATAGGATGAGGGTTAAGAATATATCTTCATTAAGTAACGCTACAGAAAAAAGTATCCTTATTCAAACACAGTAATAAGCACGAACTTGATTGTTATGAATGTTTACTGATCTTCAAAAACAAACAAATTCTAATGAATTATGATGATCAAGGACCTTTAGGCTACTCAGAACTCATTAAACTGTCATGGCGTTTTTTAATTTTATGTGGTATTTGGGTGTATTTTGCTTGTTGAATTTTGGTAAATATTTTGTTTCGTTTAGTACCAATCATCGTTTGAGATCTTTCTTCTTATCAGGTATTGTTGACCTATGTGTATAAATGCAGCAGTGGTTAATATGAGTAAAGATTTTATAAGATCCGTTTTTTTTTTCCTTTTAGTACAATGCTAGTAAATAATTACATAAAACATAAAGTTACACAAATTCATCAAAAAATTAATTGTCCTTTTAATGTGACCATTTATCAATTTTTATACCGTTATGTACATTTGAACCAATATAAATCACTCACATTAAAAATGAGAGTTTAGTAACAATTAAAGAGTGTGCGCCTGAATTCACCAAAAATGCGTATACACTTCAAAACTGCATTATTGATTATTTTATTAGTGTCTAATGTTTCCTCGTTTATTTTTTCGCTATTAACGGCTGTTATAGGTGGGGTTCTCGGAGGGTTGACAGCCGCCAATATACACCAAAAAAAAAAATTCACAAATGGTTTAACTACAGAGGAAAAAGTAAAAGAATTATTTCGTAATATACATTTATTTAATAATGATGTAAGCAAAGCCGATTTACTAGCAGAATGGTCAAATATACCTTTCCTAAAGAGATTTACAGCATTACATCAATATCATAAAAACCTTAGCTCATGTTTAGATACTGTGATAAAATATACGAGTGATTCACAAATGAATAAATCGACTATTGAAGAATTTGCTAGAAGTATCGTATCCCATCAAACTATACCTGAACAAAATGTAATGGAAATAATGCAGGATTATATAGCGCCTGTTCACGGAAAGCCTGTAAATGAAAGAATGTTTGGTTTAATTTTAGAACAGATAAAGGTACTTATTTTAAGTGTAATTAATAGATTTAGATAAGACAATAATTAATTCAATAGTTTACTCGATAATACTCGAGCAACAACTTTTATCTCACTAGGCACGTTGATTGACACTAAGTTCATTTACCGATCCGTTGTTAGTTGTTATGGAAAGAGGTGAAATACATAACACACAGTTGAGATTTAAATCGTTTTTTGATTTAAATACTTTTTTTGATTTAAATACTTTGATTTAAAATCTTTTTTCAGAAAATGATCTTTCTTTTATGATTTGAATCTTTTTGAGAAAAGTATCTTTGATCTTTGACTTAAAAATTTAGATTTAAATCTTTTCCAAATGATTTAAATCTCTAAAAACGTTTAAATCTTTTTAAAACGATTTAAATCTTTTTAAAACAAATTAACTCTTTTTAAAACGATTTAAATCTTTCTAAAATGATTTAAATGAAACAAAACACTACAACTACTACAAATTAAAAGGCTAAAATCATGATTCATGATTTGTCGGCATTATCGCAAACTTGTCTATTCCTGCATAAACGGGTGGCAAACCGGCCTCTCTATATTAGTGTGTCGTGCGTATCCCTAAATTGACCTGCAACCGTGCGTTGTCATTGTATTATTAGCATTTGCCCATTTGCTGTATCATCGTATCAGAAGTATCAACAAGTTTTTTAGTTATGGTAAAATAACATTTCATATTAGTTTTAAGCTTGTGTTTTGTGTTAAATAGTGAGTTGGACTGTGGACAGTTGTGTAAAAATTCAGTTGACGATTCTAAAAAAGCGAACGTACGGCGGAGAACTAGGAGGTAAGGGGTAATTTGATTTTTTTAAGTCCAGCACAATTTAATTATTTTGAAACCCGTAGATTTTAGTTTTTTGGAACTTATTTTTGCATCTCATATAATTTTTTCAATGTACAGTGTGTCTAAAAAAAAATCGTGAATTATGAATAAAATCGTCTATTTTATCAAAATAAGAGCATAATTTCAAAAACTCTGAAACACGTCAATTTTATTTCAATTTTTTGCATCTTAAACAATGTACTCTGAATAGTCTCAATGTTATACAGGAGCAGGATGTCCAAAAAAATCGTGGCTTATATACCTAATTCATATATTTTACCAAAATAACAGTGTAACTTTGAAAAACATCTAATACAGGTTCTTCAATATTATGCAGGGTGCTCAAAGACTCGTGATTTGTGTGCATCTATTCTAACAAAATGGGCCCTGCGTTCATAAATACCGAGACAAGTTAATTTTATTTTAATATTTCACATCTTATTTTTACAGCTTTTTCGAAAATCATTATAGAGGAAAGTATTGGTTAAACGACTTTACCAATTTTTAATTTTTAAAATTAGAATCTAAAAGAATATATACTAAATATTCCATTTAAAACCAAAATTAGTATTTTCTTGACAGCGTTTCAATTTTCATTCGTTTAATCCGATGACAAATTCTGACTGTTCGGAAAAAATCCTACGACTTTTATATTTCAAAGTTTTTTTAGGTCTTGAAATAAAGACTCTAGTAATGCTCCAAAATATACGAAAAACTCTGTACACATCATAATCTATGTAGGTACACCTAATTTTTTATGATAAAATAATAAAAATATTTTTATTGGTACTTGAACAAGAACTCTTAAAATACGAATTTGTTTAAAACGTAATGTTTATTTTGTACAGGTTATATACCCAGGTGCCTAATTGCTACCCTACCAGAATAGCAATCGAAAAAATGGAGGAAACTGATATACTCATGTCTGAATCTGAAGATATATTGGATCCCTACGCACCCACAGATGATTCGGATGATCCTGAATACAAGCCAAACTTGGAAAATACAATAACGAAAAATAAGTTAACTGATTATTTTAAAGCTAATTCAAACAAGAGTAGCAAGTCAGTACATAATGTAGACATTATATCCGATACTGATACTGATGGAACTAACGCGTGTCCTAGTCCTGCCCTAGTCATCAAGAAGAATCATCGAGCAGCATTTCTACTGAGTTTGGTCAATGTCCGCTACAGCCATCAAGTGAATCAGTTTTGTTTGATGGAACATTTTTTAACATTCTCAGTCGCGGTGAAAATGCAGCAATATCAGCCCAATGTCAGAAATCCCAAACAAAAAGATATTAAAAGGTACACGTCAACCACTAACTTCCTTAGACATTTAAAAAATAAACATTTAACAGCGTATAATGATTACCTACTTTATAAAAGTCAGAAAAAAATAAAGTCACGAGCACAGGTCGTTCAGAAAAAAATACACAATTGGATATTGGAACCAGTTTTGACAAGCCAAAAACTATATCTCAAGAGCAGTTTGACCACAGAATTATTCAATTTGTTGTTAATTCTATGAGCGCGGTTTCTATCATTAACAATCCCTATTTTGTGCAGTTATTCGATGGAATGAAGTTAAACGTAATGTCACGAACTACAATTATAAGAAAAATTTCAGTTTAAAAAACAACATGGTGGAAGAACTTATAGCCAATCTTTCGAATACCAATTTTGTATGCAGTACAGCAGATATATGGTCCTCTAAAAAGCGAAGTTTTATGGGCGTAACTTGTCACTGGATTGACCCTGATTCCCTTAAAAGTAAATCAGTCGTCTTAGCCTGCAGGCGCTTCTCTGGTACACATTCATTTGATAAAATTGCTGAGATTTTTGAAGAAATATATATCGAATTTGGGCTTAATGTGACTAAAATATTAGCTACCATTACAGATAATGGAGCCAACTTTGTAAAAGCCTTTAAGGAATATGGGGTACACTTACAAACGAGAGTTCTATTAAATTCAATTCCAAGTATTCAAGTGGATTATGATGATGAGGATGACAATAATGAAAAATTAAATTGCAAGATATTATTTTTGAGCCTGGTGAAGTAACAGAAAATGAACAGGAACAACCTGTTTGCTTGCTAAATCATTTTAGATGCGCTACTCATACGTTAAACCTAATTGCAACGACGGATATCATGAATTCCATAAATAAAAATCATAATATAAGATCCAAACATACAAATATCATTAACAAGTGTATACAACTATGGAATAAATCAGGACGTCCAAAATCAGCAGAAAAAATTAAAAAAATACTAGGACATCACCTTAGCTACCCTGGAGCAACAAGGTGGAATAGTTTTTATGACTCTTTTTTTGAAAGAAAAACAAAAGCTAAATATCCTGTATGAAACTTTAAATATAAAGCAGTATTCACTTAAAGAAAATGAGATAGATTATTTGGAAGAATATGTTGCCATCCTAAAACCTTTGGCCTTATCCATAGATATTCTTCAAGGAGAAAATTTTACATACTTTGGAACAGTTATGCCAACGATTGGAAGTTTACGTCTTAAGCATGAAAAAATGAAATGTCTTAACCATCGATATCTTAGATTTTTAATTGAAGTCTGCATTAAATCCATTTGAAACTCGATTTTCGGTATATTTTAAACATAACAGTCAATCAGAGATTTTCGGTATATTTTAAACATAACAGTCAATCAGAGATGGCCATAATAGCCTCAACACTTTTGCCACAGTTTAAGCTAAGGTGACTGAATTCGTTTAAAAATACCAGTTTTGTTCATCAAGAGAATCAAGTTAAAAACATAGTAATAAATGCGGCAAAAGAATTTATAAGTGCTGAAAACTATGTCGCGCATGAAGTAATAGATCAGGAGGAAGTTGAAAATTTTTTTGAATTAAGCACTATATCAGAAATGTGTACTGTAAATGGACCACAGTCTATTTCTCAGGAATTTGAGTTACAGTTTTTTCAGTATCTGCAGGACCCTTCCAATGAATTAGGCATATTAAACAAATATGCTATTCTAAAGAAAATGTTTATTAAATATAATTACATTTTACCGTCTTCGGCTCCCGTGGAGAGAATGTTCTCCTTTGCTACTTTTATTGATTCTCCACGTCGGCATGCATTGACCGACAAAAACTTCGAAAATCTTGTTTTGTTAAAATCAAATAGTGTTTAAAGAGATATATAAAGTAACTACCTAAAAAATTTATTCTGTTATTGTTTAATGCATTCTTTAGTAAAATATGTTTGTTTTGTATTTTTCAATAAATTACTTAAAAGAGTATTTTTTTCTTTATACACTATACACTACAAAACGATTAGTATCTGCTATCTAGTATCTACTTTTTGATTCAAATTTTTAAAATAACTTAAATCTTTTAAAAAAATTCGAATTTTCAAAAAAATATTTAAATCGCTTAAAAAGATTTAAATCTTTCCTAAAATGATTTAAATCGTAAAAGAGATTTAAATAATTTTTATATTCAAAACGATCTTTGATTTAAATCATTTGTCCAAATGAAAATGATCTATGATTTTTGATTTAAATCTTTTTTAAAATGATTTTGAACAGCTCTGTAACACAGACGTTATTTCATCACAGATTCTTCTTATGTTTAAGATAATTAATGCAAAATGCATACGTTGCAATGACAACTACAGTTACCGTCGTCAGTAGTACAACAGTAGTAATGAGACACCTTAACACATCTGGCAACACTGCATAGATTTTGACGTCACAAGACCGCCCACGTGGGAGACCGGATTTTCCACCCTTATTTTTACTCGCTTACGTGTAGGACGTATTTTTTCACCCCTATTTTTACACATCCACGTGTGAGACCGTATTTGCAACCCTTTCTTCTCGAAGGCCCTTTTCAACCCTAATTAAAGTTTTTTGATTTTTAATGGCATACGTGAAGGACCGGATTTTCCACCCTTATTTTTATGATTTCTTTTGGGGCTTATTTTTCAAACCTTATGGTTGTATTAAGGACCTTTTGACAGCTAGGACTTTTTTTGTGGTTGTTAACGCTAGGACTGTAGTTAGGGGTGGGGGCTGGTCTTGGCTTGGCTTAGGGCTGTATTTAGGGGTTATGGCTGAACTGGGGCTGGGGCTGTATGTAGAGCTAGGGTTGGAGTTTAGGGTTGTATTTAGGGGTGGGGTCTGGGGCTGTATCTAGAGCTAGGGCTGTTTTCTGGTAATTATCTTCAACCTTAATTAAGGTCCTTTTGGTTGGGGGTGTATTTAGGAATTGAGCTCGGACTAGGGGTTGGACTGGATTTGGGGTTGGTCTTGGTTTTGGTTAGAGCTATTTTTGATGGTATTAAGGTCCTTTTGGTTGTATTAAGATCAGTACAGCCCCTGGAGGTTAGGCAATTGTGTATGTTCTTTTAATTGCTATCTTGTATATGTATAGAACATTTTCGATTTGTTCTTGGCCCTTTGCCCCTTGCTGTAATTGTATGTGAGCCCTAACCTAATTTTATAAGACAGATATAAGAGCATTTCCCCTATAATGACACCCCTAATGCAATTGCCCTAACTTAATCTTATAAGACTTATCTTGACCCCTGCCTGAGATGTACCTTAATTTTGAATTTGTGATGCCATCTAGTGGTGTATTTTAACTAGCGAGTATTTTCTGTAAAAGTTGATCATGTACGCCTAGCTCTTACTCTCTCTTTGACTATTTCTCACCCACACGGAAACAAATTAATTAATTAACAAATCGTTAAGGTCATGTACAACGAAATAAGAATTTTATTAAGACAATAACACATAACAAACTTATTTTATAATACTTTTTTCTACTTGAATATTAAATTCGTTGTTTTCCCTGCTGGTCCTAAAAGAACTGAATGAAACGTCTTTTAATCTTGAGCTACTCATTAAATTGGTATATGCGTTGATCCTCCGCCTTGAAATACTTGTAGAAACGGTTAAGTAGCATACATTTAAACTCTACCAGTTCAAAAGTAACCTTTTCTCCATATTTGTTGGTACGAGTCTAAGATTGAGTATTTTGTATTCAACACCAAGTCCAATAGTACTTCATATTTTTTTAAAGGGCTTAAAACACGTCGATGCTTTTAAGTAACTAAATTCATATCTGTAGTAATAACACAGCATTACACTGCAAGATGGAATGCAGAGTAACGCTAGTGACTTATTAGTTTTAAACGTTGATAGAGTAGTTGTGCCTGTAGGCTATGGACGCAAAAATTGACGGGGCTTAAATTTGCAGACTTTTGCAAATCCAAAAGACAAGGTATTATTGTTGTGCCATCAACACTGAATGATAATAATTGTTTAGCTCGCGCGCTAGTCATAGCTATTGCATTTAAAAATAACGATACAAGACGTTATGGTATGGAGATGGGGCGCCCCTTACTTCAAGAACGAGCTACGCAACTTTGCCAAAATAGTGGTGTAGATCTTAGTCTGGTAGTTACGAGCACATCCAATCATTTCAAAATCATTTAGATTCATATACCATTGTAGTTTATAATTCGCGTATAGGTGATTCAGTTTATTTTGAGGGTCCTAGGGAACCAGGTAGGGTTGTTTTAAATTTAATATTAGAAGACGAGCATTATAACGTAATTACTAGTCTCACGTCAGCATTTACTTGCGGTTATTACTGCGAACAATGCAGAAAGCGTTGTAATAACAAACAAAGGCATGCGAAATGTATGTATCAGTGTCCCGCATGTCATCAGAAACCACCTTGTTCTATTGAAAATCCTAAAATTGTTTGTAATGATTGCAGGAGGTTTTTTTACGGGATTGAATGTCTTAAAAACCACAAGGACACTAAAGTATGCGAAAAACTGCGTAGATGCTTAAACTGTCTTAAAACCAGTGAAGTAAAGGGTAAGCATAGATGCGGATACAGCTACTGCCCCACTTGTCTGAGCCAAAACCTATCGGTCATCTCTGTTACATGGCCGTTAACAAGGCTCGACGTGACAGTACTAATGGTAAACCATCTATGTTTATCTTTTACGATTTGGAGTGTATGCAGGAGAAGGTGTGTGAGGGAACGAATGGTAGGTTTCTGCATGAGCCCAATCTATGCGTGGCCGCGAATGTTTGCTCTGTCTGTATCAAACAGGCTGACAATTTAGATGAGCAGTGCTCAGTATGTAATAAAAGAGTGCACATTTTCAGGGACGATCCTGTTCAATCATTTCTGTCATATGTTGCCGAGCGAGCAAGAAAATTTAAAGTTACATGCGTCGCACATAACATGAAGTGGTACGATGGGTGTTTTGTGCTCAGATGCATGCTGGCTAATAATAATCTGTGGAGACCTAAAGTCATCTCCAACGGTCTAAAGCTAATTTCAATTCAGTGTGACGATATCAGATTCATTGACTCCCTTAATTTTATCCCGTCACCGCTCTCGGCATTTCCAAAAACCTTCAATTTCCCTGAGTCCAAGGGTTATTTCCCATATCTTTTCAACTCATCCGTGAACCAGAATTACGAGGGTCCATTGCCAGCACTGGAATATTATTGTGCAGATCAGATGTCAGCGGGTGATCGACAAAAACTCTTAGACTGGCACACGGCCCAGAGTAATTATGTTTTTAAGATGAGTGAAGAGATTGTGAAATATTGCCTGATGGATGTTAAGATCCTCGTCAAAGGTTGCATTAGTTTCTGGTCCACCTTCACGACCCAAAATAAAGTCGATCCGTTCGAGGAGGCTACCACTATTGCTAGCGCTTGCAATAAACTGTTTCGCAGACGTTTTCTCAAAGAAAACACTATAGGGCTCATTCCAAAAGGTGGTTATAGACGTGCCGACAATCAATCCAAAATCGCGATACAATGGTTACGTTGGGTGGAACATTCTCAGCAGGTGACTATACAGCACGCAGGAAAAGCTCGCGAGTTTAGAATACCTGAAGGTGTTAAGGTCGACGGGTATTGCGCAGAGTCAAATACCGTTTTTGAATTTCTTGGCTGTTATTGGCACGGTTGCGAGGAATGTTTCCCCAATCAGGCCAACATGGATCCGAAACTCGGTGTAAGTACCTCTATGCTTGCACGGAATGAGAACACGGTGGCGCGGTCTCAATTTATACGCGAGCGCGGATATAATTTAATCGAGATGCGCGAATGCGATTTTAAAAAACAAATACTCGTTAATGACGAATTAAAAGCCTTTATTCAGAGTCTAGATCATCAAGATGATGAACCCTTAAACCCACGCGATGCGTTTTACGGAGGCCGCACTAATGCTAGTAAGCTTTATCATCAATGTGACGGTATTACTGAGAAAATAATGTATTACGACGTGTGCTCATTATACCCATTTGTAAATAAATATTGTAAATATCCTATAGGTCATCCAAAAATTCATGTAGGGTTAGATTGTAAGAACATTTCATTAGACACGGTGGAGGGTTTAGTTAAATGTCAAGTACTACCACCCTCTAATCTCTACCATCCTGTTTTACCGTTAAAAATGCACGGCAAACTGATGTTTGTGTTGTGTAAGACGTGCGGTGTTGAGCTAAATCAAGGGAATGTAGACATAGTGAAGCTGACGCAGTTTCGTTGGAACATTTGTAGCTGACGAACTGCGTAAGGCTATCTCTAAAAACTATAAAGTCCTTGATGTTTTCGAAGTTTGGGAATACGAGGTAACCACGTATGATAAAGCAACTAAACAGGGTGGGTTATTTAGCGGATACATAGATAATTTCCTGAAACTTAAGCAGGAATGTTCAGGGTGGCCTAGCCATTGTACGTCAGAAATCGAGAAAGTACAGTACGTGACAGAGTATTATGAGAAAGAGGGGATTCGGTTAGACCCTAGTAATATTAAGAAGAACCCCGGTTTAAGGTACCTGGCCAAACTTATGCTGAATTCTTTTTGGGGTAAGTTTGGTCAGCGCGAGAATTTAACCCAGTGCAGTATTGTATCTGAACCAAAGGACTTTTCAAATTGTTTACAGATCCATTGGTTCAGGTACAGTCTATAATACCTATAAATGATAATGTTGTAATGGTGAATTGGGATAGACCAGAGGGAGAGGGTGAATCACAAAAAACAATTAATGTGTCCATAGCCGCATACACGACTGCTCATGCTCGTTTAGAGCTATATAGTTACTTAGAGAAACTAGATCGCCGCGTTCTGTATTACGACACAGACAGTGTGATATTTGTTGCAAAACCCGGCATGTGGGGATTTCCTTGGCCAAATGACCGACGAGCTGGAAGCATACGGTGCAGACAGTTATATAGCTGAATTTGTTAGTGCCAGACCTAAAAACTATAGTTATAATGTGTTTTCAACCAGTGAACAAATAATTAAATCCGTGTGTAAAGTCAAGGGCATTACCTTAAATTATAAGAACCGGCGCGTTATAAACTTTGAAGCGATGAAAGACATGGTACTTAGTAATAGTAAAGACTCTTTGTTTGTATATAATGATAGAAAAATTGTTTGAGATAGTTGTTACAATGTGATAAGTAGACCTGAAGCTAAACAGTATAGGATAAGTTACTCTAAACGACGTAGAATAGAAAATTTTGATACTCTTCCATTTGGATATAAAGAATAAAACAGATAAACAGAAAGAATTATTTTATTTATAAACACCAACTCCTTGCTTTAATTCATTCTGCAGCTTTGCATGCTATCGTTTTGTGCATTTACGTATTTGCGCGTTTTTTCGTTTTCGTTTTTCGTGTTTTCGATTTTTCGTTTTTTCATGTTTGCGATTTTTTCGTTTTTGGTGTTTGCGATTTTTCGTTTTTCGTGTTTGCGACTTTTTCGTTTTCGTTTTTTCGTGTTTGCGAATTATCATTTTCGTTTTCTCATGTTTGTGTTTTTCGTTTGCGAATTTTCGTTTTCGTTTTTTCATGTTTGTGTTTTTACGTTTTTTGTTTTTTAGTGTTTGCGATTTTTTCGTTTTTTCGTGTTTGCGATTTTTTTCGTTTTCGTTTTTCGTGTTTGCGAATTTTCATTTTCATTTTTCATGTTTGTGCTTTTTCGTTTTTGTTTTTCGTGTTTGCGATTTTTTCGTTTTCGTTTTTTCGTGTTAACGATTTTTTCGTTTTCGTTTTTTCGTGTTTGCGAATTTTCATTCTCGTTTTTTCATGTTTGTGTTTTTTCGTTTTTTGTTTTTCGTATTTGCGATTTCTTCGTTTTCGTTTTTTCGTGTTAGCGAATTTTCATTCTCGTTTTTCATGTTTGTGTTTGTCGTTTTTTGTTTTTCGTGTTTGCGATTTCTTCGTTTTCGTTTTTTCGTGTTAGCGATTTTCGTTTTCGTGTTTGCGATTTTCCGAATTCATAATTGCCTCTAGGGTTACAACCAAAAGGATAGGTCTATACCTGTCTTACAAGCTACCATTAAGGACTTCTTATTAGAAATACAATGTATAAATTTTTCGTTAGGTTATAATGATACGGTTTAAAAGAACATGCACAGTTGCCTAACTTCCAGGGTTACAACCAAAAGGACCTTAATTAAGGCTGAAGATAATTACCAGAAAACAGCCCTAGCTCTAGATACAGCCCCAGACCCCACCCCTAAATACAGCCCTAAACTCCAACCCTAGCTCTACATACAGCCCCAGCCCCAGTTCAGCCACAACCCCTAAATACAGCCCTAAGCCAAGCCAAGAACAGCCCCCACCCCTAACTACAGTCCTCGCGTTAACAACCACAAAAAAAGTCCTAGCTGTCAAAAGGTCCTTAATACAACCATAACGGTTGAAAAATAAGCCCCAAAAGAAATCATAAAAATAAGGGTGGAAAATCCGGTCCTTCACGTATGCCATTAAAAATCAAAAAACTTTAATTAGGGTTGAAAAGGGCCTTCGAGAAGAAAGGGTTGCAAATACGGTCTCACACGTGGATGTGTAAAAATAGGGGTGAAAAAATACGCCCTACACGTAAGCGAGTAAAAATAAGGGTGGAAAATCCGGTCTCCACGTGGGCGGTCTTGTGACGTCAAAATCTATGCAGTGTTGCCAGATGTGTTAAGGTGTCTCATTACTACTTACAACTTAAATTTAAAGTGCCTAAATAGGTTGATAAAATATGAAAACACAATAAAAACCTGCTTTGCTAGGTAAAGTCAACTATGGAACCCAAATTTTATTTTATTAAACATTAGTTAGAACTTTAGCAAATTAAATATTATTAAACCGCCTTGAAAATACAAATCGCAACAATTAAAAAACAAATTTAACATAATATAATCATCATAATGTCGGTATGAGGTTGTGAAAAACTTAACATAATAAATTTGCAAAGAAATGATTTCTTAATAAAAGAACGTTAGGTTTGTGAATCTTTTCTAATCTACATATTTTTGGTTTTAAGGCTCATTGTTAGGGCAATTGGTTCTTCTATGGATCTTTGCGAAACAAACATGAAAAAATGCGAATTATGAATGTGCAAGAAGATTAGTTTTGACGTGGTTTCACTGTTTGCTAGAGTTATCTGAATATATTTATAAAGTAATTAAACTAGAATGTAAATACAAATAATATACTAAATTTATGAGTCTAATATTGAAAACATAGACCTCATGGATTCAGTACCCAATCATATTAAAGTAGCCGCAGAAGGCGTTATTAATAATTTGTTGCCCCCCAAATCAGCAAGCCGCTGCTAGAAGTTTTATTAAACGGTCCTATGACAATTTTGAAACAACCTATAGTGAATATGCTTTGTTAGCGTATTTTAGAGAAAAATAAAAAAATTTTAAATCGTCAAGTTTATGGTTTTGTTATTCAATGCTAAAATCTACATTAAAAATCAAGCACAATGTTATCATTGAAAAATATACAATATTAAAACCGACCGGTTTTATTTCGAAGAAATCCAAAGTGCTGGAAATTGAGAAATTGAAAATTTTCAATATATTCTCTCTGTACACTCACTCATCGATTCATAGCTCCTAATATCACCACTCTTTCGTTTCGCTTGCATACGTTCAACACGTTCCCTACATCATTACAGAAGTTCTCACACTTTTGGTCTCTTTCTGCATGCACCAGTGCATAGTATGCAATGAGAAAAATTCTTCGAAACTCCACTTTCATTCTAACCCACATTACCCGACGGGATACCAATTCGTACTGTTTAACACATGATTTCTCTCTTACACTCTCAATCACTCCAACTCCTTTTGCGTCATGCATTTCGGTCTCAACTCCTCTCCTTTGAGATTTGTCTGCGATAAGCACAGAATATCAAACTGCCTTTCATACATTACATTCGCAATTTCAAGTTCTCTACCATGCCTACCTCTAATATTCCACGTAGCAACTCACCATTCATTCCTTGCAGTCGTCAGCAATGGCGCGTGTTGTATTTCGTCCGCCCCTTGTAGCCAGGTCGATCCGCGGCAATTGTATTGTTCTTTTTAGTACTTACATTGCGGATAGACCGGTTACTAACAAAATCGTGCCCCGGGCGATGTAGTATTCCCTATTAACGGTATCGTCCTACTACCGGATAGTTATTTGCCTACTGCCACGACATGAAAGGAAGTAAGATGTAAATATATGTATAGACAGAGTCAAGAAAGATATAGTGTAGAGTGTATACTTATATATATATATATATATATATATATATATATATATATGTCACGTGGCCGTGATTTTATCCATTATTTGTCGTTAATCTCGAAATTATAAATAATTCATCAATACCGTACATCTGAAATGTAGTATAAATTCATTGAAATTAATAACGCATAAGTTTTTGGAAAGGTTTTAGATTGTAACGTTTTTTTTTTGTTGACTTTTACGTATTTAAAAAGAATTCGAAATTTTTACACATGGTAGTCGCATTTAGAATCCTTTTTTTTTCTAAAAACGAAATATAAGCTTTGTTATAAAATACTTATCTATTTTGGGTGTTTTTTTAATGGTGTATTTTAAATTATACAATATAAACGTTTCGATAACACTTACAGTTATCTTCGTCAGTAGTAATATTTGTTAAAAATTGTTCAACATGTTGTAAACAATTTTGTCAAAGTTCAAAAATTAAAACATAAACACCATTAAAAAAACCCAAAACAGATAAGTATTTTATTATGAGTGATAATGGTGAAAGTTTACATTTTAATATAAGCTTTGTTGTTTAGCAAAGTAAGATGAAATGTTTAAAATGACAGTGTGAATTACGTATTGGTAACGATTATTAGTGAAATCCTTTTACTAGTTTGGTTGAGAATAAAATAGTTGTGTACAAATAATAGTTATTTTCCTTATTGTAAGTTTTAGAAATTTTCGTTAGTGAAGGAGATGTAGATTAGCTCTTAAGTAAATAAATGTTCTCGTTATTTGAAGTTTTGGCGAAATTTTGTTAAATGGATTTGAAATTGCATCTTGGAAAATTATATTGAGTATGAAATTATTACGTTGTTTGGTACATCTTTTGTGATTTTAAATTCTAGCCGTCAATCTGTCGCCTTTTCTATTGATAAAGTCTTGGTGTTTAAACAAAGAGTTTGGAGTTTATATACGTTATTTTAAGGTTCATTATGGTAGGGTTTCGTTATCATATGCGTATCGCTTTAGACGAGGTATCTTCTGAACGATGCTTAAGTCAACCCACTCCACGATGCAGTTCAGTGGTAGTGAACTATTTACACCTATTTGGAGGGCTTAGTGAAGCATACCGTTAGAAGTCTTTCGATGTTTAAATCAGTCCACTCCACGATGTAGTTCAATGGTAGTGAACTATTTACACCCATTTCGGGGGGGCTTAGTGAAGCATACCTTTAGAAGTCTTTACGTTACCCATAATCTGGGAGATAATTTAGTGGCTTCGATTCTCCTAAAATAGTTTACCATTGTCGTTGTCGCGTAGCCACAGTTACTCGTTCAGAGAATGGGTCAGTGTTGAATAAGTGCCGATGTTCATTCCTTCTGGAGTTCCATCGTATCTTGTGTACGAATCAAAGTAATGTAGTTCAGGTTTTAGTTTTTTGACTGCTTCGTGTGTACAGCTAACCCGATAACAAATAATTCGTTGTAAATAAAAAAGGTTTTCGTTCTTTTAAAAATAATAAGTGTTAATAATAATAGTTTATTGACCAACAGAATAATCCATTAACAGGTCAACTTAAATTATGACTGAATGCGAGACACTCATAGAAAATAAAACGAAGAAAAGGTAAACACAAATAAGTTAAACTCTAAATTATTAAATACAAACTACCCACATACCGCACAAAGTGAACAAACAATTTTATACACCTCTCAATTTTGCAATATCAATACTACTCATCGTTTTTTTAAATAAATTACAGTTTATTGCAATAATATCACTATTTATTTCTCTACTTATGAAGTTGTACATGTACATATTCTATACATAGGTGAGTTTATTGCATAATTGGTTGTTCTCACAGGTAAATAGAAAGTATTACTGTTTCTCAAGCCAACTTTAGGTATGTTAAAACTGATAAATTTTAGAAGTTCAAGGTTATCAACCAGATTGTTAATCATTTTATAAAGATACATTATACCACTATGAACACACGTTTCTGATAAAGTGGAAATATTGTAGCATCTACTAAAATTACTATAATCAAATATACCTCTTGCAGGGTAAACACCGGTAGCTTTGAAGCTGACATATTTTCTAAATTTGATTTGAACATTTTCTAACGATTTTGTATGGTATTTTTGCCTTGGATACCACACCATCATCGCATATTCAAGTATAGGTCTTATTAACTCATAGTACAATTTCACAAGAGTATTTACATTATTAAATGACCGTGAGTAACGTTCAACACACCCTAAAACTTTATTTGCTTTGCTAACAGTATTACAGATCTGCGAGTTAAAATTGAACTTTGCGTCAAATGCAACTCCCAAGTCAAGAATTTCATATCTACACTGTAGCTTACTTGTGTTCATGTAATAGTCAAATTCCATAATTACTTTTTTACTAAAACTAACAACACAACACTTATATTAAGAGATAATTTGTTAGCATCACACCACTTAAGAACATTGCCTGTATCATGCTGCAGTGACTTACAATCTTGGTAACGTTCGACCCTCAAATATATTTTAAGGTCATCCGCGAAAATTAATTTCTCTGAGTGCTTTACACACTCCATCAAATCATTTACAAAAATTAAAATAGCAAAGGACCTACATTTGAACCCTGTGGCACTCCATATGTAGCAACGAAACTATCGGACGTATAGCCATTACACGAAACATACTGCTGCCTGTTGGTTAAATAAGAATAAATAAACTTCATCACTGAATTACTAAATCCTCTTAGATGCAATTTCTTAATTAGCACACCATGATCCACCTTGTCAAACGCTTTTTCGAAGTCTGTGTAAATAACATCAACTTGGTGACCTTTATTAAAAGCTTTATACACATATTCAGTCAAGTTAAGTAGATTAGACAACGTAGATCGTTTAGGTAAAATCCGTGTTGGTAGATACTAATATGATTACAAATGGCGTGAAAGATCGTACTATATAATATAACCTCAAACGCTTTAGCAGGCACGCAAATAATTGACACAGGCCTATAATTTATTATATTAGCACGATCACCTTTTAAGTTTTTTATACCAGCAGCTACTTCACTGTGTTTCACATTAGAAACGTTTACGATATTCGACTCTCGTATTGCTGTCAACAATTGATTAATCTGTATTTCACTCGAATCATTGTATACCGATTTAAAATATGTTGCAAAACCATTTAGAATACTTCCTATTATTCATAAACATTTCATTCGGTATTCCCGAATTCTGCTTTTTTCTGTTTATAAAGTTCCAAAAGTTTGCAGGGTTTTCATTGATATCCTCCTCCGAGGTTTTTATATATTCACTGAAGGATTATTTAATCTCATATTTACACTTTTTTCTAAGTTCCTTAAACTTATGTTGATAAAACTTATTTCCGGTTTTTTTTTAATTTATGATGGTACCTATGTTTCATTTTCAGTTTGTTGATAATTTGCTTAGAGGACCACGTTGGATACCTATGCTTATTATTCGTATTCCGAGTTATCGGAACGCAATCACTAAAACATTGGTAATAACTTTATAGAATATGAAAATGTAAACTTTTATCATTATCACACATAATAAAATACTTATCTTTCTTGGGTTTTTTAATAGCGTATTTTAGATTATACTAGCTAAACGTTTCGATAACACTTATATTTGTCTTCGTCAGTAATAATATCTATTAAAACTATTAAAGATGTAAACAATTTTGTCAAAGTTGAAAAATTTTGAACTTTATTAAAATTATAATACATTTTAAAAAAATCCGCTTTTTTGAAATTTAAAATTGGTTTATAACCCAGCGTTTTAGTTTTACAAGACTGATTTTAACTTCTATACTTAATGCCGGATGACATTATCCTCCTTTACTAATGGTCATTCGTCTCTCAACACTGATGTTTCTCATGTTTGTTATAACCAAATCAAGAATACGGTTTGAATTATTTCTAACTACATTGACCTGTTTTAATTTGCATTGATCTAAGAAATTTTTTATCTTGAATTTCTGTACACAAGTATGGTAAATTGACATCTCCATGTGTTAGTCAGAACTAAAATTTTACGGAAGTACTAATATTAGTGTAACGAACAGCCAATTGTAATACAATCAAAACGTAACATGAAAGAAAAGCATTCACGAGGAAGAGTAGTTATGACATCGATCATATTTCCGACGGTGCCGCCGAGGTCATCCTGTGGTTTCCCCAGGTGTCTGTCTAACAAAGGGGCCGCTCCAAAGCTAAGGTAAACATTTTGTACCTATTTTTTTCTGTGGTTAACAAAATTTAATAAATATTTGTGTTTATTTTATTATTCGGTCGTATATACTAACGGTTGAACACACTGTCTTTGGAGATTAACGTCTTATATTTTATCGTTTAAGTTTTAATGCAAGCCTATTCATCCGTATCATAATCCAAATTTATTTGAGTGTGTTATTTATTTGTTATATACTGACGTATTGTACCGAAATTATCTGTGACGAATGCTTTATAAAGAGGGCGCAATTGATTTGTTAAAACCATTTGTTATTCTGGCATATGAATCAGACTTACAATAACTTTAGTAAAGGCCGACTCTTAAATTAGCTAGTATCAGCACCTCTTAAGTATTGATTTTAATTTGAATTGAATGATTTGATTAATGTAAGAATTGTGTTGACATCTTGACGGTGTTTTATTATTTATAATACATATATTTAGGTTAATGTACTTATTGTGTTTTTTTAAATGTAAACCCATTTATTATACAGCATCTCAATTACGTGGATTTTAAGTGTTTTTTTTTTATGAGATTGAGTCATTGAATTAACGTCAATACTTTTTATTTGAAGTAAAGTAATTACGTTCAAAGGCTAAATAACGTTAACGTTAATGAGTTACTACATCATAATATTTTCTTAAACTTCAGTATATTTGAGGGCGAATTGATCTAATTGCGAATAGTTCCTTTCTTGAAGAATAATTTTATGCAATATCAGATTTATTAAGTAAAATAGAGTAACAACAGAATTATCGTTTTTTTTTATCATATTAGTAATTGTTGCGGCACGCAATTATTTTAGTTAAGGGTGCGTGAATATTTGTAGCCTTTAAGGTATAGCGACCTGCTGGTCCCAGGACCACTTGGGATTTGCGAATTTAATTTATTTGTTAAGGCGAAGCAGTATATTTTCCCGAATTTAGAAATTACACCTAGATTTTGTCGTTTATTAAATTTTAGAATTTTATAAATTTTGATCGTGTTTGTTTAGCTGCGTTGTGACGTGTTTTTCGTTTTGAATTATATAATTAATTACCGTTTTGGTCAGTTATTTTTGGGTATTCGAGCCAATGATTTTAGCGCTATGTTTATCAAAATATTTAATGAGTTTATTATCGCAATTTTGCGGCTTTTGTATAAACCTTAGGATTTTATTGTAGTATAGGTGAATTTTCACGGAGGAGAGTATTTTATTTTTGAGTGAACATTATGGTTTCCTGTTAGACTATTATTAACATATAGTTTATGACGATTTCCCGCCATAAATGTATTTAATAGGTGGCGCATTTTTGACCTTTTCGCCCAATTTTGACGTTTTTGGAGTTGTGACAAGTGCCCTTTTATAGCATTAAGTAAAAATTGCCTTTATGGGCTTGATGCATTAATGAGTATTTGGTCTACAACTATATTATATATATATATATATATATATATATATATATATATATATATATATATATATATAGTTATAGACCAAATATTCATTAATGTATCACTCCTTTCGATGCGAACAGGCTGACAGTCGGTCTCGTACAGTGGACAGTTCTTCTGGCGTTTGCGTATATACTCGTCTGAAGTAGTATAGTCATATGGGATATGCAACTTACGAAGAAATAAAATAGGTTTTCATTAAATGTTTTGTGATAGTAAATCGTTTATTAACGCAACATTTTATTAAGATTAAGCATTATTTATTTCACACTTTCAAATTAGAACAAATGAAAAATGTAAATTCTAAGCAAAAGGAACAATTTTCATCAAAAACAAAGTAATAAAAGAAAATGTTTACATAAACTAATATATCTTTCTTGTGTGGTATCTTTCGAAGCATTGGACTACGCAAAGTGCCACTCCACACACAGAGGATGATTCCGCCCTATTGCCATGTTTCGCGCAAACAGCACATCCTTTGGTGATTATTGTTTCTTTTCTGTTGGTGGAATATATGACGGAAAATGTCTCCCGCCATGACTACGCGAAAGAGGTGTGTGATAACTGTCAATAAGGCCTTTCACGAGGCGTAAATGCAGTGTTTCAATAGATTAGTATGCAGTTTGGAGTAGTGGTCTTGTACATTTGGTAACTGTTCAGAACCGCCATATTCAAAAGATCAAAATAAATCTTTTTGCACTATTTTCTACTCGACCGAAGAAAATTGGTCAACAGCTATCATGAAGTTGTTGTAGTCTACAATTCATATCGGCTTGATTATTTGACAACCAGTCTTTCGATCTTTTCTAACGGATATTACATCTAACATATGATAAGAAGATAACATATTCACCTCTCGTTTATCTTTGAATCGCAAGGCAAGGAGCATTTCGCACGACTGATAGGTAAACTCACCACTCGACAACTTCATAGTTATTTTCGGCATATTTTTCCTAGTCGCTTTGACAGTTCCACTAGCATTGATTTTCATTTTGTCTAAGGTATCAAATAGGTTAGGGCTTGTATACCAATTATCCACCAACAACATATATCCCTTATTTGAATAAGACTCAAGTAACGTCAGAACAGTACTTTCCGATTTGCCAATGTCAAATCTGTCAGTGAAATCTTTGATTTCAGTTGTGACACCTGTATACAGGGTGTCCCGTAAAGAATGGGCCATAGTTCAGAGATAGTTTCCTCGTGTTAAAATAACCCCATTGTGGGCAACTTACCTTAGTCCAATTCTGCTTCCTTAAAGAGTTAGTATTTCACTTTTTTCGATAGCTATCGCATTTTTCAAGATATCTTGTTTAAGCTTGGTACAGGAGAGTTTTTCGGGTAGACAAACATGAATATCTATTTACGTCCAACGTAAAAGATAGAGGGTGATACCACCACCTTACTCATGTTTCTGGTTTCCGCTGTATTTTTTGTGGATAAAGATTTTGAAAGACTTGTTACCATTTCTGAAAGGTAATTTTATTTTCTTTTAAAAAAATACTCTTATAGCACATCGCTAAATGATTCCGCTTTAGAGGAAAATTCACTTAAAGTGAACTCTGCAGAATGTACATATTTCGCTTGCATATTTACAAGCAACTAAAAAACTATAAAACATTGAACAGTTATTTAATTATGATGAATGGTATTCCCAAAATATCCGACATTCGCCCCAATACATTTTTGGCATCTTTTCAAAATATTTCTTCTTACTGAAATTGATTGATGCAGATTTCTAATTGCATTTGCAGCTGCAACAAATTTTTGATATAGTTCAGCTCTTGTATTAATCACAGTAGCAGAATATACTAAAGTTTTTATGTACCCCCAGAAGAAAAAGTCTATTGGATTTAAATCAGGACTTCGTGGAGGCCAATGATGTTCACTTCCCCTTCAAATCCAACGATGCAGGAATACATTATTTAAGTGATGTTGCACCGCGAGAGGATAACGGGCAGGGGCGCCGTCTTGAAGAAGCAAGTCTCACGACGAAGGTTTAAAGGAACTTCTCCAGCAGGTTAAACAAGTTATACTGAAGGAACTTTAGATACTCGTGGCCATTCAATTTAGCTGGGAGTTCAAAAGGAACCACAAGAGAATCCTTCACTATCCCAAACCAAATATTAGTTTTAAATTCGTGTTGAAAAAGTCGTCAGACCAGATATGCAATTTTGTGCTGTTAAATACCCCTCTTCTGGTAAAGGTTATCTTATCCATAAACAAAATATTGTTTGTAAAAGATTAATTACGTCGATGATGGCTTAAAATCCAGTTAGAAAAATTCGCTCTTGGCAAAAAATTATCAGCAATAAAGTTTGGACTAGTGTGTAATGGTATGGTTGTAGTTGCTGTTCATGCAAAACAGTTGATATTGCCCGGTGAGATAGCCCAGTATTTGTAGATACTCGTCTAACGCTAATGGACGAATCAATTTCAACTAGATCTAAGTCTTCTTTTTCTTGTTCGACAGTACGCAATATAGGTCGTCCATAACGCTGGCGAGGACGAAACCTACCTGTTTCTCGCAATCTTGAAAATAATCTGGTTGTCTACGATTTGGAAAAATATTTCCGTAATTTCTGGCCGCAGCTCGTTCATTGGAATTTTGTTGAACGTAAATTGCCACCATATCACTCATTTCACTATTTCAGAACAAATTATGTCGCGGCATTCTTAAAACGGAGACCTAATACTTAAATAAGGAAATACTCAAAACAACTAACAATAAACAAAACAACGTAAAAAACACACCAAAGACATTTTATGAGAAGTCAAATCAGAATGACGATTCTAGATTAAATTGACATTAACTTTTATGCAAATGAACTATGTACATTCTGTAGAGTTCACTTTAAGTGCATTTTCTTCTAAAGCGGAACCATTTAGCGATATACAATAAGAGTACCTTTTTTAAAGAAAATAAATCTTTATCCACAAAAAATACAGCGGAAACCAGAAAAATGAAAAGGTGTTGGTGGTGCCCTTTATCTTTTACGTTGAAAGTAAATAGATATTCATGTTTGTCTAGAAAAACTTTGTACCAAGTTTAAACAAGATATCTTAAAAGGTATCAATGAAATAATGCATCTTTAAAGGTTATAACTCTTTAAACTTATTAAGTGTCCAAAACATCTCTGGACTATTGGCCATTCTTTACAGTACACCCTGTATATTACAAAATTCAAAATGTAACCTGTATCGCAGTCACACAATACAAAAATTTTTACAGCGAATCTGTGTCGTTTGGAGGGAATGTGCTGTCGAGAAAACACCTGCCCCCGAAAAAGCAACGAACTTTCATTTATATATAAGTTCTTGGATGGCACACATCCTTCCTTGAAACTCATCCTAAGATGATCAACAATGGCTCTTATTTTGATCAGTGAATCTTTTTCTATCGGAGCATTATCATTATCAGTGAAATGCAACAATTTCAATATGAGCAAAAATCTTCTCTTTCATTAGCCTTTGTACTACTATACGTGTCTGTGGACCAATACCTATTTATTCTTTGTTTTTTTTTGTATGGGGCATGAGAAGAGTAGTAGCCAAAAAACAATATAATTCCTTGAATTCAACAGGTTTCCACCTACTCATGCGCGAACTCTGGAACTTCGTTGCGACATAAAAAGTTGTAATAATTATTGATCCCATCTGCAGTCAACTCCATTATATCTGGGTAAAGAAGTACTCAAAAAAATCAAGAGCTGAATTACATTGAACTTTGCAGTCAAATTTGTGAACATATGGAGGAAACTCGTTGGTTGACCGGCCAAAACTGCCTTGTGGAGCACGACGAGGTTTTCATCTTCACTGCTAGAGCTCGAATCAATTTCCATCATATCGTTTTGTTGGCTTGTATTTAGAACATAATTTTGCATATCTGCCACACTCTCATGTCGATTTGCAGCTGCAGATAGTTCGTCGTCTGAAGAAAACAGCTCATATTCTTGGACGCTGTCATCGCTTGTAGTTAGAATTTCTTCTAACTCAATATTTGTTTAATATTCCTACACATAATGTAGTCATACCGAATTGTCAAATTAGAAAATATCGAATTTACAGTGAGATGGCGGACTAGTTGCCTACATAAAGTGGGATTTTTCATTCCAAACAGAATATTTTGAATTTGATGTAAGCTAACAGCTAGAACTCTTATGCTTTAACATAAGAATTTATGCCAAACAGTTACTGATTTTTAGGTCTCCTAATAAAGGGTGTTTCAATAAGAGCGCAAAATTTGAATTGCGCGCCATGTTTGACAGTCATAACGACACGTGATTATGACGTGACAGATCGAAAGTGGACAGATGGGAGTTGGTAAACATGGAGCATTACACGATAGAACAACGTGTCCTGATTGTTAAACATTATTATCAAAATGGTGAAAGTTTGATTGCCACCATTCGTAAAGTGGGTGCAATATTCGGTCGAAATAATGTACCTAATTCATCTACTGTGAAAAGAATAATCGAAAAATTCGAAAGTACTGGTTCGGTTAGTGATGTTAAACATACTACACGAGCTCGTAGAGGTCGTTCAGAACAAAACATCACGGCAGTTCGAGAGAGTGTGGCCGAAAGTCCAGAGACATCGATTCGTCATCGTGCACAAGAATGGGGCATTACAACAGCCATCCTTCAGCGTATTCTCACTAAAGATTTGCATCTCCACGCCTAAAAAGTCCAATTTACTCAAAAACTTCTGCCAACAGACCATGCACAACGAAGAGAGTTCACCAATTGGATCCACAGCAACAAAAAGTGAATGCCGATTTTGTGAACAAAATCATTTTCAGTAATGAGGCCCATTTTCACCTCGATGGCTGCGTTACTAGGCAAAACTGCCGCATTTGGGGCTTAGAAAATCCACTAATGATTCATCACAAAGCAATGCATCCAAAACGTGTCACTGTTTGGTGTGCACTGTGGTCTGGAGGAATAATTGGATCTTCTTTGAAGATCAGGCAGGTAATGCTGTAACGGTGAATGGTGAACGTTATCGTGAGTTTTGTGCCTCAATTGGGAGATTATTGCTCTTTACGACATGTGGTTTCAGCAGCACGGTGCCACATTTACTGTCTTGCACGAGTTTGCTCCTGGTCGTGTCATTTCCCGGTTTGGTGACCAAATCCGGCCCACAGCTCTGCCGATTTAACACCTTTGGACTTCTGGCTGTATCTGAATGTTATCACAACAAAGCTAGCCGCACACCGAAGGATTTAACAAATGACCTCTATCAATAAATACCGCCACATATATTCAATAATGTTATTGCAAATTTTGCCAAACCATGTTTTATTGAACCTTAAAATCTTGCGCTCTTATTGAAACACCCTTTACAAAGGTGAACCCTTTCCTAAATGATTTTGATAATATTCTGTCTACACTGGTTCCTACATCAAATATACTTATTTGTTTAGCGAACTTAACCTTTAACCAGTACGTGCCGAATCGGAACACAACCGCTAACGTGCGGTCTGATTTTGTATAACTTTGATTTAATAATAAAAATAAAACATGGTGTATTACTGCAAAACATTTATGTATAAATGATTTTCAACAAAACAAAAACACTCTTAAGCAAATGAAAAATGAAAATTCGTAAAAAAATAAGTCCTTAGAATTTACTCGTTCCTTAATCTAAGCGCACTCATAACATATTTCTAAGAACACTGAAGACAAATGGGCTTTTTGCAAGAACAACGTGCATACTAGGTTTTACGTTTAAGTTTTGGTGGACAATCTTGCAATAGTCATTCGCAGTCGTTTAGCTATTTGGAATTTACCATTTTTCTTTCCCAATGTGGCAGCACTAAACTTCTGGCTAACATTTTAAAAATCCGCTCTAATGGTGGAGTGTCCTTGTAACTTGAGAAAATAATATAAGCATTAATCATACTTATATCTAGCAGTGTGAAAAAAATAGCCATAGGCCACCTACGTGTTCTACGACTGTAAAATTAGCAGCTTTCTTGTCCAACGTGTCAACGCCACCTTTAGTCGAGTCAACCATTTCGGGTGTTTCGGAAACCGAATTTGTAGATTTTCTGTGCTGCATGAATTATCGATTTTTATTGGCTTGAAATTGTGGTGGAATTTCCGCTTGATTGTTTCTGACAGTCCCAACATAAGTTAAGCTCCTTTTTTGTAACTGTACCACTTGCACAGAGCTGAACCATTTGTCGGCAGTTATGTTGCGTCTTTTGGAGTGGTTTGGACAATCTTATGACAGCTTGGGTAGGAATTTTCAACTGTTTTCAGTCTCAGCCAATGAATCTGAGCCTTTCCCAGAATAAATATTTGCGTTGTAGAGATCGTTGTTACGAGCATCAGTAAAGCAATAATTTTTATGCCATATTTTGCAGGTTTTTTTGACATATATACTTTAAATTTACAACGACCTCTGAAAGCAACAATCATCTGGTCAACAGTTACATTTGTTCCTAAGAAAAGGCACTTTGCGAATTTTCGATAAATTTATCAAATATCTTTGAAATATGAGGACTGGGTCTACTTGATTTTATCTGTCTTTTCTACTAGTAGCGTCATCAAAGAAGCATTCTAAGAAGAAATTCAAAACGTCGTTTGGACATAGTACAGCGAAAAACATCTCGGCCTGTGCCGTCAGTGGCAAAAAGAATCGATGCTCTCATTTCCTGATTTAAACACAGAGGAATACATCAAAATACTCAAGAAAACTTTTATTTCGACTGTATCAACTGTGGCAACTACAGGGCTATTTTGGTTTTTGTAGTTCTGTCTGACTTCAATTATTTTACGTTTGTACAATTAATTGTTTCTGTAACCATGGCTTGTGAAAAAAGAATTGACCGTACATCTTCGGGCTTCGGATTTATACCGAGTTGCTTTGCTGTTGCACGTAATGCAGGTAACGTAACAACAATTTTATGCTGTAAAGTTCTAACATTTACAGAAGGTTGATCTTTACACTTAAAAAAAGGTAATGAATTTAAAACTAATCCTTCCGTACAAAAACTGACAATCTTGCCACTTCAACTTCTTTTTCCTTAGTGGAAGACTTCTGTGAGTTTGTGGGTTCTTCTGGCTCACTTTCTGAACTATTTTCATTATCGGAGTAATCCGCATCGAAATTTCTTCATGAATCTCTTCCATTACATCTTCATCTCAATATCGTCCTTACTTTCTTTAAATTCCACATTTTCATCATCTTGATCTAAAATATTTTGTGCCCAATCCGCAAAATTGGGGTCGTCAGGATGCATTATTTCAGTATTTTTTTTTTTGTTCATTTTCAAACTGGATCGCTTAAATTTCCAAAAACTGATTTTGTCACTTAACCGCTAACGTGAGGTCTCGGAGACCGATGATAGTGCTCTACCAAAAACAAAGCATGCGTTCACAAAGCCAGCTTATACACAACTAGGTTCTCCACTCATAGAACGGTACACGAACCCCCACAGCGGAGAAAAAATCTTTACTTATCCTTTACGCCATTCCCTTGCGGGGTAGGAAAACTATCCCTGCCTCTTATTTATTTTTCATTCACAATCTTTCTCTATAATTTCCTATCTCTGCATACCTCCCTAGCTTCCGCAAGATTCATACATTGTCTCTGACATGCCCTTTTATTTTTAAAACTCCTTATTTTTCTTTACTTTATCATACATTCTACTACATTCAGTCAAGTTTTATGCGGCCTACCAGGCCCGGTCTTTCTTCTAACCTCACCCACGTATATTTGCTTCGTTAACCTTGCATTGTTCATTCTCTCAATGTGACCAAACTAACGTAATGTACTACTTCTATATCTATCCATCATCGTCTTTTCCTCATCACACTCCGTCATTATGCATTCATTATTTATCTTGTCCCTTCTTGCTTTACCACATGCGCTTCTCAGGAATCTCATACCCACAGCATTTATTTTTCTTTCGTGCTTTTTTTTGACATACCCATGTCTCACTTCCATACAGTACTGACGGACAAACACTCCATTATAGATTGCTCGTTTCGCAGCTAAGCTCATGCTTTCGTTTCTCATTATCGTCCACATCCTTCCAATCACTTTCCTTCCAGCATTGACCCTTCGTCCAATCTCGCCCTCCATTATACCATCTGCAGTAAACATTCTACCCAGATATACCAGCTTGTCCACTTGCTTCACAATTTCATCTTGCATACTCCATTCTCCTTTCTACCTTCCCGATTGAACACCACAATCTTAGTTTCGTTCACGTTTACCTTTAGGTCCATGCTCTCACAGACTGTATCAAAGTTCCTCACAGAGGTTTGTAGCTCATACGCACTGTCACTTAATAAGACTGTGTCATCTGCATACTCCAGAAGTGGTACATTTACGTCACCAACCATTACATCATTTGTATCCGTACGTGCTTGTCTGACACATTTATCCATGTATACATTGAACTACTACGGTGACATCACACAGCCTTGTGGCACTCCTTACTCAATATTAAAGTATTCAGTCACACCTCCTCTCACCTTAACACATGCCCGACTGCCGTTGTACACTGCCCTTATTCCATTTTGCACCTTTATTTACGCCATATTCATTTAATATTTCTCACAGCTTCTCCCTATTCACTCTGTGGTATGATTTCTACAGATCTTAGTTTGTGTAGTTTCTCGTACTCTATCAATCAGTATTCTTCCAAATACTTGGCACGCAGAGCAAACTTATACCTCTGTAGTTCTTACAATCCAATTGTTCCCCTTACCCTTATACGGTGGTACAATGATCGCGCTCTTCCAATCCCTCGGCACTTTTCCACACATAAGGCATACATTGAATAATTCCACAATCTTCCTATAAGCTTTCGCACCCCTATAGTTTAGCATTTCACCAGTGATTTCATTTACGCCTGCTCCTTGCCGTTTTCAACCTTCCTACCGTTTTCTCTACCTCATTTATCCCAATATCCTTCTCAGTTTCATTCACCGTTCTTTCTACATTCTCCTTATTTGACCATTCAGTCTTACTTTCCTCACTTCTGTACAGCTTTCCGAAATATTCTTGCCAGCATATCCTCATTTCACATTCGTCCCATACTATTTCGTGACTCATATTCATCACTCCTGCAGCGTTCTGTTTTGAGCCACGTTTTGTACTTTTGACCCATCTCTAGAAGAGTTTTTGTTTCCCTCAAAATCATTGTGCATTTTCTCTTCTTCGACAGTTATCACTTCCTCTTTACTTATTCCCACTGCCTCCTTTACTTCTTTATTTCTTAATCTGTACACCTCATACAATCGCATTTTCTCAGTCTCATTTTTTGCAGCAATCATCGCCATGTACGCATCTTTTTCTTACATACTGCATTTTTTACCGACTCATTCCACCAAGCACATTTTTTCTGTCTACCTACAGTCGCACTTTCAACGTCAGTGTCTTTTATTTGTTCATTCCACACTTTAATTAACATTAAACTCTGTACTCACAGCATGTGCGTATTTCATTCGCGCACCATTATCCACTAGTTTGTCTACCCTAATTTTGGACTTTCGCACTACGTTTTCTTTCCTTCTCCAGACCCACTTGTCCTAAACACACTCTCGATATAACCAAAAAGTGGCCGGATCCACACTCCGATCCGCGCATTACTTTTGTGTCTTTCACCAGGTTTCTAAGCCGTTCATCATACACTATCGAGTCTATCATACTTTTAGATTCAGCTCTTTTCCATGTATACATATGCACATTTTTATGTTTAAACCACGTATTGGATACAAACAGGCTTCTCTCCACACAGATGTTCACCAGGTGTTCACCATTCTCATTGACCCTTTGGTCTCCAAACTTTCCTAGAACACGTTCAGAATGTTCTCTCTGTATACCCACCCATTCGTTCATATCCCTCACTATCATCACTCTTTCGTTTGGCTTACATACGTTCAACGCATTCTCTACTTCATTCCAGAAGTTCTCACGCTCCTAGTCTCTTTCTATATTCACCGGTACATAGCATACAATAAGAAAAATTCTTCAAAACTCCACTTTCATTCTAACCCCTATTACCTGGTACTTACGATCAACCCAACTCATTTGGGCCATTCACTCACTTCAGTCTCAACTCCTGACCATCCTCCATCTCTATAGCATCCTTTCCTTTGCGCTTTGTCTCCGATATAAGGAATATCAAGGTGTTTTTCGTACATTACATTCGCAATTCAAATTCTTTACCATGCATACCTCTAACATTCCACGTACCGACTCGCTATTCATTTCTTGCACAGTCGTTAGCAACGGAGCCTGTCTGTTTCCACCTTGACCGCCCCTTGTATCCAGGTCGATCCGATAAAGTTGTATTGTTCTCTTCAGTAATGACATAGCGAGCAGTCCGGTTACTGGTCAAATCGTGTCCCGGACGATGTAGCATTCCCTACTAACGGTATCGTCCTACTACCGAACAGTTATTTGTCTACTGCCTCGACACGTAAGGAAGTAAGAAGTAGAAATATAGACAGAGGCAAGAAAGATATAAATAATAGAGTACATACTTACTGTATGGATATCTAAATGTACATATATACACATACATTTTTTTACTTACATACTCTTCAACCACATAACGTTTCAACTAGATTGCTCCCTACGCAATTCCTGGCTCTCTCGCCTCTCACCGGATTTGCTGTTATTTATTTGCGACCCAATGATTCAATTATTTTTAATTTAACTTTTCCGAGTTATAGTTATTTCTTTGTTATTTAATTTAATATTTATTTATCAAATCTGTTTTTTTATTGTCGCGAATCGTGACAACTTAAACGTTTCCATCCTCTAAGTTTCTTTTTTATTCAATTGAAGGGTAACAATAAATAACAATAATGACCCTGTTAGCTCTCCCGACATTAATTGTTTACTTTTAGGCTTAATTAATTACAATTAATATCAAACATAGTAACAAAGGTAAAGTTAGCTTAAATTTTGAATTTGCAGTCAAGGAAAAATATAGTATAGGACAATATGCAACACAATGTTATAATTAAACTTAAAATCACATATAGCACCAAAAATAAAGGTTGGATCAACCTTCAAATTTGAAAGCAAAGAAAAAGAAGTTCAAAAACTTACGACTGAATACGGATCTGCCCTGCATAGTCACATCCTTTGTATTTTTATATTTGTGCCAGTACGACTTTATGAGTTTCAACAATCATCCGGCATGATAATTTTAGATGAACCATATTTTTCATAGAAATTCAATGCCATAGCAATCCTAAATATTATTTACTCACCTTTTTTTTTCTTTAAAGAGGCATTTTATACGTTACAAAATTCTACTGCTTAGATTATTATTATTTGTTTATTAGTAATATTCAAACCGTTAAAAATCTATTCAGTAACTCCCTACTTGTATTTAGATTAGATAACGCGACTTGCTGTTATTTATTCGTGAAAAGAAAATTATTTCATTACTTTCATTTATAATTCTGATTACAAATTAGAATCAGTTATTGGTTTATTTTATCTATTTATTTGCTTTTTTTTACACTTTGGATTACGGATTCGATCTAGTTATTTATTGTTATCATTTAAGATAATAAAACAGTTCCTTTAACAATGCTTACGTTTGAATTTGTTATAGATAGGGGTTCAGTACAAGGATGAATCACATCTGGTATTTTCCCAAAGCTACGCGGTGCCGTGGACTGCAATAAGTTATTTTATTAATTCCCTATGATTCATTGTTATTGCAAAAATGTTTACCTGTTTGAGTTCAACCCTTAGACAAAAGGGTGGTATTTACGCTTTAAGTTTACTTTACAATTTTACATCTGGTGTGAGTTTAAAAGAACCGAATTTTCGTAGAAATTCAATACTATAGCAATTCTAAATGTTAGTTTCGCGCCTATTTCAACTAAAGAGCCATTTACACGTAACAAAACTTGTACTGGTTAGATTATTATTATCTTTGTTTATTAGTAATATTCAAACCGCTGGGTATAAAAATTTATTCAAAAGCTTACCCTTATTTTAATATATATTTGTTTCACTAACTGAAAGATAGAAGCGGAGCAAGCTTAAACACTTTTGGGAGAAGAGAGAAGAAGAAATCCTAGCGAAAATTAGAAGTAATGCAACACAGCTGGAGTCTAACAGACCGCACGTTATCGGTTAAAGGTTAAACATGAATTTTCTTAATACCTCTAGTCCTATATAACAATGCTTTAACAATTACAATTTAATATAGATTATTACGGAACGTATTTGTGTCTGACATAGGTAATAGGTATCAATAGGTGTTGTTAACTGTGATTTGTATATTATACCGTTAAAATTAATTATAAGAGACCGAGAGTAGTTACACGCAGATGTTTGATTTGATAAATACAGTTTTCTAAGAGATCTTAGTTCACGAAGTGGGTTTGATATAATTAGACAGATATTGATAACAGTGCTTATTAATCGTCACCTTTCAATAAAAATGCTTCATTAAAAACTTTAAGTGTTGCAAAATTAAAAGCTCCATGGATAACACTTTACGTAAAGAATGCCATTAAAGCAAGCGACGTGAGTTAATATACACGTTCTAAATTACGGTCCGATTGTCATTCTAAAACTTCATGTAATAACACTACGATAAAAAACGAAAATAAAGGTTTCTATATGACATAAACCGCAGCAAATCTAAAAAGACCTTAAAGAATTGTATGGACATGAAGAATTAAGCAATCCGTAGGACATTAATAAGTGACAAATCTTTATATGGTTCCTATCTCACGTGGTTTACCCTTATTTGCGTATTTCGCAGTTCAACCATATTTCTTCCACTTATACTTATACTACATTAATACTACATTTTACAATTACGCTTATTATTATTGTTGTTAAAGAACACTCCAGAAGATGTAATGTGTAATAGTATGCAATCCGATCAGCAACTATTGCACAATTGGTATATATGGCTCTGTTAATGGAGATAAAACGTTACGTACTAATGCAATTTTCTTATCTTATACTACAATTGCATAGAAAAGGTAACATACCCTTTGTAAATTACTATTTTTAACACATACTTTCAGGTGTTTATACGACAGAACTGGAATTGTTGAAAAAGCGTTTCAAAATCTTGACTTCACAAATATACTTAGCTCTGACGAACACCACAAAAGACAGTTCTAGAGAATTACGAAGATGTGATCCTCCTGTGCATATACCAGGTACTGAACTAATATAAAACATAAAGGATGCTGTATCTGACATTATTAGATCATTATAAGATTCTTTACGGGTTATTTGTGTCAAACTTTTACCTGTATACTGATGTTTTCGTTCGTTCTCGCGAACATAATAGGGATTTAACATGGTGTTAAACATTTTTGGTTCTTTTGCTTCTCGGCACCTTACTCTACAGAACGGCTAATGGTATCAATATAAAGTGAAAATTATTGCGCATCCAACGGCATTAACAACAAAATTAAAGAGTGAATTTTCAGTTTAAAATACTAATTTAATATTTGATAAAAATTATTATTAATTTTATTAAATACGTAAATAAAAAGTTTACCTCGAGTAGGATTTGAACCTACGACATGTACTTTGCTAGACGCGCTAACCATCTGCGCTATTGAGATACAAGCCCCAATCGATGTAAATTTTGTGTTTATATATGTAGAACTGATGTCGTAGGTTCAAATCCTACTCGAGGTAAACTTTTTATTTATGTATTTAATAAAATTAATAATACATTTTAATTACATATTTACTTTTGAACTTATTCGTTTATAACAAAAACTTATAATAATTTAATATTTGATAGTTTTTAAATATCAGTTGCCTTAGTTACCTAACATATTTGGTCTTAATTTTAAAATGCGACTGCATCTGTCAAATCATTTTGTACTAGTAGGGCTTAAGACAGCAAATTTCTGTTTTACTATTAGCTTTTTTATCAGTAATAATTTGACGTTAGGCTTATGTCAAGATTTATTTAAGGAAAAATGAATAATTATGCTAACGAAGAAAGTGTTTTTATGGTAAAACCTTTTATAGTGGTGAAAGTTTAACGAAAAGTTAGGGATTTGATTGCCATTAAGTCTAATACGAAACAAAAATTTGAAAACCATTCAAACATTTCGCTAGAATTAGAAAATTTCATTGAAAAAATGAAATGTTCTAAAATAACAATCATATCATAGGAAATCGACAAACAGTTGTCTGCATAGGAGATCTTCTTTTGGCGATGATAAATGCAGACCCAACATATGACTTGAGACAAATTTCTCTGGTTTATGTAAGTCGCGGGTATGGAAGATATTAAAGAAATATGAATATGATCCCAATAAACCGCCATATATCAAGAGATTTTTGATGTTGACAAAGAAAGCAGGAGTTCATTTTGTTATGAAATACAAGTTCGCTGCTTTCTATAGTCCATATGCTTCACAGACTAGTGTAGTTTTACCCTAAATGATGAACCCAATGTTCAAAACATACGTTGAAGCATAGACTTAATATTTAAGAATAGTATCCTCAAAAATTAATATTTAGGCTCTAATTTTTAATCATAATATTGTAGGTCCATTTCAAATTGAGGGAAACTTAAATTTAAAAACCTATTTAGATCTTTTAGGTAGAACCGGTATTGGAAGACGCAAGAGAAAATCTGGAGATTTGCTGTCCTGTGGGTTTTGGTTTATTTTTTGAAAAATCATTCATTTCCAAATCTTTGGATTGGTAGACGTGGTAGTATAAATTGACCAGCCAAATCTCCATATCTGACACATTGCGACTTCTTCTTGTGGGTACACCTTAAAAGCAATATTTACAGAATACGCCACCCAGATAATAATTCCTTGAGAGAAGCGCGTTGATTACTAACAAGTTAGCTAAATTACGAAATAGTTCTTACAACAGACCAAGGTGGTATTGCTTAGCTCAAAACGGGGGGTTATTTGAATATTTAGTATAATTTTCTTTCCTTATTGTAGCTTTTTGATCAAAATCATTTAAAACCTTTATTACTTAATATTTATGTACTGCTATATTATAGAAAAAACTGTCAAAAGTCTACGAATTGAATACACATGTTAATTGCTTATGTTCGAGACCTGGTGTAAGGATCTAGAAAGGAATTCTAGTAAACCAAGAGATGAAATTGATTAAAACATCCAAAACTTTTCCAAGCATCTATTATATTTATTACTAGAAAAATGTAAATGTTTAAATTTAGTAGATATTTTTGTTCAATTACGTATTTAGCTTAATTGGACTAGTCTAAATGTTTGTGCTAATAGCGATGAATCTGTTTTTTTCTGATATCAAGTTTACTTGAACATACATATCGGTAGTAATATTTCAAAAGAGTGGGATTGATGAAAATAATTAGACAGATTCTAGAATTTTCAGACAATAGACAAAACAGGACTTGATATTGCTAAATGGCAACAAGCTTGCGAATAAATCTATATTTTCATATTCTCACTCTCGAGTTATACTTATAGATTATTTTTGACATGCATTTAATTCAAAGACAGAAATATGATATATTAAATAATAAAATACTTATCTTTTTGGGATTTTTTAATGGTGTACTTTAAATTATACAATCTAAACGTTTCGATAACACTTACAGTTATCTTCGTCAGTAGTAATGTTTCTTAAAAATTGTTAAAGATGTAGTACACAATTTTGTCAAATTTGAAAAATTCAAACATAAACATAACCTGCTATTAATATAACAGTTTGAAACGTATAACCAACTATAAAATTGTAGTAAAGAATAACTAGGTCATTAAAATTAAATATTGTTAAACTGCCTCAAGATGACAAACCAGAACTCTCTACGACGAAAGCTAACGATGAAATTTGCCAGAAAACACATTTAACAAAATTTAATCGAGTTATGATGTAAGTGTAAAGTTGTGAAAAACTTCAATTTTAAAATGATAGAAGCATTCACAAATCAAACATTACATCAAATAAAATAACCAGTTAAATCTAACAAAGAGATATCTTTATCAATAATTGGAAGTGTTATTAACAATGAAAAGCACAATGCAGAACGTTCTTGTAATTTTTAATTTCAATTTAATTTCAACTATTTATGTTAAATTATAGTGCTGTGGAAATTTAACATATAATTGGTAAAGCATTTGCTTCAAGGTCTAGGAAAAACACAGCAAAAACCTAGAAATACCAAAAGTTGAAAACAAATTGAAATCAAGGCGTATCATTATGCTCTTTTTAATTATAAGATGCA